>VKOC01003140.1:0-10289 GCA_009364415.1 Spea multiplicata
CCAGGGCCCATAGTCAATAGGGAGGAGGCTGGCAGTCAGGCTTCTCCAGTGGCCCCAGTGATGGAGGCTTCCGTCACAACTGGCAATAAGGGAGTGGAGCTTTATCCTCTGACCCTATATAACCCCTGGCTTTCTCCTGTCCCATAACCTTGGCTTGTTTGACTTTAGTGAACCTATGCTGCCTGCCTTGACCCCTGTATGTGATGTTATATCCTGGCACTCTGCAGTTAGGGGGGCCGGACCATGATGGAAGCCTACAAGAAGAAGGACTTCAGAAAGAAGAAAGGTAAGTAATGGGGAGAGATAGTATAGAATAGAGAGATAAAAAGAAAAATATAGGGGAGAGAAAATGGGGAGGAGAAAGAAAGGGGGGAAAAAAGAGAGAATGGGAGAAAGATAAAGAGGAAAGATGAAACACAATAGAAGAGGAGATGAGATATAGAAAAAAAGAGATCATGAGAAAAGGGGGGATCAAAGAAAATGGGGAGACATAAAATAGAGAAGTAGCGAGAAAAGTAAGCGAGATAAGGGGAAAGGAGGCCAAATAAAGAGAAAGAGGAAGAGCATTAAAAAAGGAGGAGAGATAATGAGACAAAGAGGGAGAGGAAGTGGGAGAAATAAAGAGAAAGGAGAGCTGTAGAAAAAAAAATAGGAGGAGATAAAGAGAAGTGGAGACATAAAGAGAGGGTAATTAGAAAGGGGAGAGAAGAACAGAAAGGGGCCTCTAGCTCAGTCGCAGAGCAGGGAGACAGTGGTCTTGCCATCCCACCGCTGGATTTCTGGCCTCTAAGCATGAATATATTATGGTGGTTCACAGCTCTAAAGGCTGCAATAATTAATATAGAAACAGCTGAAAATATGCCCAGTTTCTTGTCTTGTTTTACTTCTAAACGCCTTCCACAGTTTTACAAATAGCTATGATTGAGTCTAAAAGCTACATAAAATGACTTAGTAAAGGCCCCTAGTCAAACAAAACACAAAGATACCCTTCCAGCGAGAGTTCCCACACACAGTATCCAAAAAGTCAAACTACTACACCTGATTAAATGACATGCTATACAAAAGAAATCTACTATTGTAGGTTATGTTAACAAGGGCCTTGGTTAGGATACATTAATAGCTTGGTTCCTAAGAGCTGTGTCCTTTTAGCAAACACAGAGGAAGAGAATGGACTCCTTTAAGAAAATAGTAAAAATAAATAAAGAATTACATGTAAAATATCGATGTGCGTCATTCTGCTATGCAATGTTTGTGTTTTGAGAAAATGAAGAAGTTTGTGGAAGGTTATATAGTCACAGCGGATATTAAAGCAGCCAAAATAACACACTTCAGTAAACACTGCCAAACATAAGTACAGAGGTAGAAAAACAATTTTTCAAGACCACAGTCTGGATGAATCCAACATTCACCAAAATACCAGGGCACTGGGAGTTCAATGGTGACTATAGGCTTACCAAACTAGTAAAACTATATATCTGTTGTTACTATAAGGGAACATGCAACAATATATATCTCTTTGCCCTGATCATTTTAAATCTAATGTTCATAATGTAAAAATCAATCATTTATATGCAACATCAATAGCACTTCTTACATTACATACAAGACCAACAGATACATTAGGTAAAAAGGGCAGTGGTCTGCAGGCAGGATTCTGTGTAATGGTATGGATATGGAAAGACGTGCATAATCATTCTTGCACAATTCCTTAATACAGGCCATCTCTGTGGACCAAAGACTGGAGAACTTTACTTTCAATTGAATGGTTGATTTGGTTGTTTGTTATCTTTTATGGAAGAAAAGAAAGCTTCCATGGAACAACTATTGGTTATAATCTTGTCTTTATGACATTTACAACACAAATGTTGCAAACATTTTAATTATCATATAGAGATTGACTGTCATCAAGTATGGTCTCCTTTTGCACAGATAAGATCTCTACAGCTTTGAATATTATTTTGGCTATGATAAAACTTGATGTAAACATGCATGTAAACTACATTTCACAGAATTCAACATTAAGTTAATCTTGTATTTTGTTTTCACAGTATGAGAACAGGGTGAATTTTTATATTCTTGGTCTTTGATGTCCTTATCAGTGATTTTGTGCAAGCATCTTCAATTTGTTCAATAAAAATAGTGTTTATGATTGAATAGAGAGATTTTGTCGTAAAGGTTAAAAGTTTATAAGATACAAAAAAGATTAAATGTAACTACCGGTTGTTTTTGGCACATGTGATGGCATATTTTAGGATTTGATGTCATATCTTGATGATCAACACTGAAGCAGTGTGCACTGCAAGGGAGCACTGAAACTGAGGTGTGTAGGTAAAGACCTCGCACTCCTTTCACAGGACTAAAAAAGACAGAAGAGAAGAGGGAGAAAGGGGATAGATAATGAGAAAGAGGAAAGGTAAAGAGAAAATGCAGAAACTAGGAGAAAAGGGAGTGATAGCGAGGAAGGAGAAAGATCATTAGAATGGGGAGCCTGGTAGGTTTTTTGTGTTTTATAGTCCGTTTTCCCTAGTTTCTTCTGGTGTTTCTACTTTGTCAGTGTGTAATGGTCAATTAGTGGCTGCAGGTGAAACTAATGGGTACAGGCCTAAAAACACATTCAGTCCCAAATACATTCTTTGCAGCACTCTGCCTCTGCCTGTCTCACCACTTTTTTTTATATCACATATCGCATTTTAAAACAATCTAGTTCAGAAACTGATTCACATCTTTCATATTTAGCCTTGTAACTACCAAAACAAATGGAAATACAAGGCAAACAAGACATATAATTTGAATAAAGAAATACATTATATGACCAAAAGTATGTGGACACTAGACCATCACTCCTAATTGAGATTGGTGGACATCGCATTCCAAAACCTTGGGCATTAATATGAAGTGTGAAACCCCATTTCAAGAAGCTCCCGACACATAATGTTTGTGCTCATGTTGCTTCCAGAGGCAGTTTGGAAGTGGTATTGGGTGATGCTACAGAGGATGTTTGTGCGCTGCATGCTTCAGCACTTGGTAGCTCCACTCTGCATTGTCTGCCGCTTTGTGGCTGAGCTGTTACTTCTAGATGCTTTTACTTCACAATAATAGCATGTACACTGAACCATGGCACATCTACCTGGGCAGATATTTCATGAACTGACTTTTGACAAAGGTGGCGTCCTTAAGAGGAGTTATGGAACCCAAACCATACTTTCCTAACTCACATCTCCTGTGGTATGAGATGGAGTGGGTTGAACCTAGAATTAATATAATAAAAGTAATTATATAAAATAAATACAAGAATTTTACTCCTATACCCCTAAACCTATGTACTTGAGGTAGGGGATGATACAGTCCATTATATGTATATTAAATATAATAGCACAACATGAGCTCTACCTATTACTGTTGGAACAAATACATCTTATTTGGGTTAAAATGCAGTGCAGTCCCATTGATTCAGCTCCTTGGTAAGCAATATAGCCATGAAAAATTAGATAGTACCTTGACATAGTGGTGGTCCCATATATGGACATTTAGTATGACGGAATCCCAAATATGTATGCCTTAGTGGTTTTTTTAATGGTATTCATGAGGCATCCACTGAATTAGAGTTTTTTAATTTATTTATTGGTCATTATTATTCTAGCAGCAATCCGGAAATCTTAATTTTATGTTATTTAGGTTGTATGCTCCTCTATTTTTGTATATTTTTTTAGCTAAAGCCCCTGCCAGGTATATATACAAGGCTACCTTAACTTCTGCAGTGAGAAAACTCATAGGTCTATAACCACATGGCTTACAATTTACAAATAAAGGAAGGTCTTGTGTGCTTCATAATAGAGTGTCTTGCTGTTGCTTACGCCCTACCCGATTAATTCAGAATAATGTTACTTTTCTTTATCACCCTTCATCTACCTTAATATAATCCATCCAAACCCCAAATGCTTACAAATATTTTAGTCCTACAATTTCACTTTTCCTATTTTAATAACTTAAAGAACTATTCTAGTTCTGAGGACAAGCACATTAGAGTTCACTTTACTTTCAGTCTAGCTACTTAATATAGATATGGCTGTATTGGGCCCAGAAAACATATAACTTTTAAATGTTTGCAGTAGATTTTTATGAACATCACATGTTTTCTGCCAATGAGGACATATCTAAGACACCAAGTGAAAATTATGTGCAATTAGACAAATCATTCAGTTGGTTGAAACTCAATATAGTTAAAAACTGTCATGAGCATTTCTCCTTTAAGTAGAGGAAATTCCTTGAGGTCATATTATTAACAGGAATACAAAAACAGACTGTAAAATAATTTGTCAGCTTGACAGTTCAGTGCCACCACAGTGCAGAATCCATCTATTAAAAATCTTCGGTAGGGGCATCACGCTACATAATAATTTAGGACTCTGGATCTCTCAGATGGAGGCCTATGGAACAACAATTTGTGTCACGGCGTTCTAGAGAAAAAGACAGATGGCTCTTTCCAACGGAGCGAGTGACAAGGACAGATGATTGTGATGGGTTCAGTTTGTGTTTACTATTTATACTGAGATGAGAATGTTGCGAATATTAAGCCTCCCAGTGAGAGTGCGTTATGCTATTTTTTCTTTTATTTAACCCCTTAATGACAATCCACGTACATGTACGGGGTTGCCGTGCACCGTGATAACGACAATGCCCATACATGTACGGGCTGTCGTTAAATAGCCGCAATCGGGGGCTTTGCAGCATCCACGGAAGCCTCACAAGTGAGGCTGACCGTGGATCCGGGGAGGCATGTCAACAACACTACCCCCCTACCCCGATTGCCTTGTGATTGCTCTGAGGAGCAACCACAAGTGCCATCCTGTAAATGACGTTGCCGTCATTCACAGGATGGCATTAACAATAGATCTGAGTTCACAGAGGGTCATCCAGACCCTCTTGAGAACTCTCGAGCTCCTCTTGCAGGTTGAATGCAGGTACTGCATCCAACCATGCAAGGTCAATGGAGCCCAGCTCACTAATCACACTGATTAGTATGAAAAAAAAATGTAAAAAAATAAATGGAAAAGTAAAAAATCCCCACTGTCACCAAAAAAAAAAATGTAATAAGCAAGTCCTACATTATTTTATATTCACAATAATTCCTGCATGGAAAGAGTTAAAAAATTGGCGTTACAAATGCCCATATGGTGTATAGTATCAAAAAATGTATGACTTGAGGGGTAAATTGAATTGGCCGGGTTCAAAGGTGTCCCAAATATGGAACATGGGGGCAGTAGGAGCAGATGTCTAAATGGCAAAAAAATACACACCTTTTACCTCCCAAATAACCCAACAAACCCATGCATTGGGGGTTACTGAGCACATATTGGGGTGTTGTTTGACACGGACATATACCCTACTTAAAAAATACCCATATTTTATCATTTTTTAATAGTAAATTAGATGATTTGATATAATTAATGGTATCTAAAGAAAGCCCCGTTTTTCCTGAATATAATATGTGTGGGAGCACGAAATGAGAAAGAAGAAAATCACAGCTAAACAGCAGCACTGAAAAATGTTAAAAGAGCCATTGTCCCACAATATACTACGAGTAATAACCCCTATTGTCCTTAAGGGGTATTGTCCTTAAGGGGTTAAGCCAGTTATTGATCCAAGTGTAAGAATTATCCCCAAAGTTCATCTCTTTAAATTTGTATCATAACTACTTATAAACATAATCTAGCCTTTGAAGCTTTATACACTACGTCTTAATTTGAACATCTTATTTTCTCGGGTTTCATATAGCTGTCATAAAAACAGATGAAGACAAATTTTATATGGAATTTGGGGACCAGACAGAACATTTTAATAGATTATTTTTTTTTACATACAACCAAGGGATACATTGATATAGTTTAATAGAAATGTAAAAAATCACAAAAAAAATAAATATACAAAATCATTTTTTTTGTTGCTGTTTCTAGGCATTTTAACAAAGCCAAGTGCATCTTTCAACTGTGAAACCTTTCTGCATAATGCAGGTAATTAACTCTTGGATTTATACTTTGCTTTTATGTTCAAGAGATAGATTTATAGCCTACTGCAGGACATTGATGGTAAAATGGTTACTTTATTATCAGGACAAATATGACTATTAACAGAAAGACATTGTTTTTCTACCAGACTGTCACATCGACTCTCCAGCTGTTTATAACAAATAGTCAAAATGCAAAGGAATAGCTTAGTACTGTAAACACATGTCATTATTCACTACCTGTGGCCTGGTTTTAAACTGAACACTGGTAGGTTTTGGCATCGTTCATAAATCATAATGGATAAAGCTTGAGATTAACAGCTTTATCTAAACTACTCGTCCCTCCGAGTTTTGATTGCTGCTTGTTGTCTCGATTCAACCCCATTTTTAACTCTTTCAGTGTCAAAATGCATCCGAAATATTTCCGGATCTTATATTATTACATTCGGTGTCTAAAACATTGCTTCGTTGAAGATGAGAGCTTTCTCCAGTGTGAGCGCACTTTCTGATGGTGTTTTTTGCCATTTTTTTGATGCTATATTGCACATGGTTTGTTTGCCCAACGCATTCACCCTAATTTGTTCCCTACTATGAAACACAATTCCCAATGACTGCCTATTTGTCAGGACAGCACTTGTATAATCATATCAAACTGGAACCTTATGCTGCGTTTTGTTCTTGAACTCAAGAACAATTGATTGCATTGGCACTTCTGTCAAGTGTTTCTTGAAAATGCATTTGCTTTATTCACTGGCACGATCAATATTTACTACCATTCTCTATAAAGCTTTAATTTGCTATGCCATGCCAAGCACTTTTTTTGCAATTATTATTGTTTTATTTTTTTATGTTTTAATCCATGCAATGTTTTGTTAGCTTGCCTAAGCAATGACCTTACTACTATTGTTGTTTTTGTATCTTCTCAAGAGCTATCTAGCTTTTTACCTCTTGAAAATAATAGAATCATGAGATTGTTTGGAAAGTTTCAGAGGAATGCAGCACAGTACTTGAGAACAAAATAGATAGTTACAAAATATAAATAACACAAGAGGAGAATACCGCGTGATAAAATGACACATGATGTTTCTGTATGCCAAGCAAAGGTGGCAGTGCCATACTGGGAATTCACTCTCCTGGTAAACTGCAGGGGTAAACTGAAATGAGGGCATTGATAGAAGAACTTTTGGAGTGCATAGTACTGATGGATTATGCTTTGCTTTCACGTCCTTCTCCTTATAAAGCTAAAATAAGATATGATAGGAAAGGTGTGTAGTTGTGATCTAAATGGATTACACATTATTAACACATCTGAAGATGAAGCCATTCTTTAAACATAGCTCGCTTTCAGTCCAGGCATTAGTCTGTAATTTACCCTTAAAAGTGTCCCCTGTATCTGAGATAAAACCATAACTGTATCCATTGCAGGAATCTGCCCATCATTTGTGTTAATAATAATAATAATGTTTAGGTTATAATTTCCAGCGCTCGGATATCTCGTGCAAATGCCCATGTGGTAAAGAATCGGAGTCCAGAATGTCAGTTCAGTAGTGAGATATAACACGTTCGCTGGAGTGTTATTCTCTTATATGTGGATTCTCTTATATGAATGCTATTATGTAAAATGTGAATATACATCTATGTGGCTGTATGGATTAACACTCATTGAGCCAGCGCTAGAGCTGACTGCCTGTAAGTATATAGCTTGGCAAGAGATGTCCTCGTTATGCCAAATATCTGAGGAGTAAGGGAAAGGGGCAAATGCATATGGTGGGGTTCTGCAGAAAGAAGGGGCACCATGAAAAAGTGCCTATTCAGTTATCAAGTGTGGAAACGTTTAGTACTTTAGTACACATAATGTACTATGTAACATTAAGTGAAGTGGGAATAAGTGCATAACAGGATAATGTTGGAATGCTCACAACCCATTAAGTCCCTCTATAGCTGAAATCTGGAAACAAGATCCAATTTTGTTCCAATTTGCTGTTACATATTTTACTTAAGTCCCGCAATCTTTGTTATAGGAATTAAGCAGATGCCAGGAAGTTTGAGTATTTTTCTCTTGATATGCGGCCTCAGGAGAGTGAAAGATCCACTATATCTGGTTGAAGCATTTGCAGGTGGGTGAATGGTTACTCAACTTATATTATTTTTGGTTTGTTTTTAACAGTATGCAGAAATCTACAAAGGCACCACAGAAGTATTTTATTCTGTTCTCTCTCGTTAATTTCCCCCCTCTTCTTCCCCATTTTAATGTTTAGCTCCAACTCTTCTTTTCTTTCCTATCCGCCCAGCATTTCATACTAATGGCCTTTTATGCTGGGTAGTTTGGTTAAACTGGAAAACAAATCAGTGACTGTCTTTATTGTGAAGAAAACACAATGGTGTTTTACATCTTGAAACAATATAAGAATATAAATGGGAGATTAATCTCTCCATTACAATGGTGGAGGCATAACTTAAAGTTACCATTAACCTTTGATGGCTTTCTTTGTAAGAGTGGATGAGGAAAAGTAGAGGGCTTAATGATGGGAAAATAGTTGAAATGGCCATCTTTTGCCACGTAGCTCAGCTTACATAAAATTAAGACTAATCCTTTGCTTTAAACCAAATATCTTCCATTAGTCTACATTGATTGAAAACATAAAGGCACAATAAATAGTCATCAATTGAGTGAATGGGTTTATGTTTAGGCAGTGAAAATGGCAGTTCTTCTTTAAGGCTTCTAGATATAAATGTTGCGAAGTGTTTTTCATGTTTGGTATTACTGTGAAAGGTAAGAAAGATGAACAGATCTGATATATTATCTAATTACTTAAAGATGCTCTACCAATTAATATTGCGTTCTCTAGCTTGTTAAACAAATTTACATAAATTAAGTAAAAGATAAACAAGCAGTAAAGGTTATTCACTTAAGTTAGATTTGGCAGCAGAGTTGCAGTTTTAATTATGAAGGCAAGGACCATCCCAGTACGCCTCTGTGTCTTGCATATAACAATTGCAGGAGACAAGTGGAGTTTGAATGATGCATTTATTGTCTAACTGAGTAAATATAGATTACAAGCTTTCAAGACCTCTCAGGTCCCTTCATCAGGCATGTTATACAACAATCTGAAAGACCTCTCTTTAAGTATCAGTCAAATAACATGGTTAAGAATGGGAAGCAGATAACATCAAAATGTCTAATTCTGTGTGAATTAAACATTTATGTAATGGCTTAAAAAAGGTTTAATTCACACAGATTCAACATCAACAACAAGAGAGCCGAACAACCAGTGGGAGAACATTTTTGCCAAAATGTACATAGTATCAGAGACATCAGGCGGGCTGTATTGATGGGGCTGTTCAAAACTCAGAGGGAGAGAAAAATATGGGAGGTTAAGTTAATACTCAAATTTAACTCTTTAAATGCTGGCCTCAAACGGGATAGGGGATTTGTATCCCATTATCACTTTGTAGGTTAACTAACCAGACAGGCACACAACCTGACCCCATTAGAGTTGTGAATACCTCCTGACACTTCCTTTTATGACTCCAATCCACCTCTGATTTTAACACTATTGACTGATCAAAGAACCTTGCTTTAGACATTTTGATGTTATCTGCTTCCCATTCTTAACCATGTTGTTTGACTGATACTTAACCCCTTCGTGACAAAGGCTGATTTTACTGTTTGTTCCCCTGGTGACAATGGCCTTTTTAACATTTCTGCGCTGCTCGCGTTTAGCCGTAATTTTCTTCTTTCCCGTTTACTGAACCCACACACATTAGATATTGTTTTTTTTCAGGACAAGAAGGGCTTTCTTTAGATGACATTGTTTTGATTGTATCATATTATTTACTATTAAAAAAATTATAAAATATGGTGAAAAATTTAGAAAAAATGACTGTTTCTAACTTTTAGTTGAAAAATCTTTTACTCATCTATAAAAGGTAATGAAAAAACCTGCTAAATAGATTCTACTATTTGTCCTGAGTTTAGAAATACCCAATGTTTTAATGTTTTTTTGCTTTTTTCTACCCATTATGGGGCAATAAGTACAGGTAGCGTTTTGCTATTTCAAAGCCATTTTCTCCAAATCTGGTAATTCTTCCCCCATGTGCCATTTCGGGTATCTTTGAACCCGGCCAATGCAATTTACCCCATCAAGTCATATATTTTTGAAAACTAGACACCCCAGGGTATTTCAAATGCTAGTATTTTAACTCTTTTCATGCACCATATCTACCACCAGTCTTTGTCAAACTTCGTGGTAGTCATTTTTTGCATTTGTTTTGTCACACACAT
>VKOC01003141.1:0-45328 GCA_009364415.1 Spea multiplicata
AAAAAAAAAAAAAGACGGCGTTTGAAAGCCGTTCAGTGGCGCCCCCTTTAAAGCCATAGGTGCCAAAAGGCATATTATGGGCAGAGTGGCATATAGGGAGGTATAAGGCATTTCAGGAGTCAGAGTGGCGTATAGAGGGTCAAAAGGCATTTCTGGAGGCAGAGTGGCATTAAGGGGGTTAAAAGGCATTTCACTCTGCCTCCAGAAACGCCTTATGCCCCCCATTTAACACTCCCTCCCTCTCCAAACTTACCTGAGCTTCTGAGTCCCCGGTGCGTAGTCCGGGCAGCGTGTAGAGCTCTACGTGATTCGCCTAGACAATTTCCGCTGCAGCCGGGAGGAGGTGTGGTTAGCAGCGGGGGTTGTCTGCGTTCATCGCGCAGACCTTACCCGGCTGTCAGAGATCACGGGGCTCACCTAGGTGTACTAAAAATGTAAAATATAACTTCAACTATATTTTATATGAATTCACAAGGGTGCAAATAATTGGTACATATACATCTACCAATTTTTGGAGGGATAAACCTGTGTTGTGTTTATAGTTGTTTGATATCCATGGAAGCAGATAATTTTTGTGTATTGTTTGAAGAACAGATCAAAAGATTAAACAATAAAGACAATTTTTCACAGCTTTCTTTGCTCATATTTACCAAGGGTGCCAATATTTATGGAGGGCACTGTGTATTCCCTAAGAAAGATGTGATGTTATTACAAAGTACATCCAGGTGTACTTTAATTCTTCAAATCTACTTGTGGCTTTCTTATTATCATTTAGCACAAGTTGGAGAAGAAAGTTAACAATGTCTTTCATTTTGCCGTTAGTCTTTATATATATATATTTTTTTTTTACTGCCTAGCTTGTGAATATTAAAAATAATGAGAAATTGGAAAGATCATTTGAACAAAGAGTGCACATTTTTTGTATATAAAAAAGTTTTGAACCTAAAATGTCAAATTAGAAAAAAAAGTTTCCAGTAAATGTTAACATAATGTGATGCAGTGCTTTGTCTTTACTCTAGAATATAACCACACAAACGCAATACCTTTTACTGACAGCATAATATTTTTGTATTTCTGACAAAGCCTCAAATAACAATGTATTATATTAAAATAAATCACTATGGGAGAGTTGAGTGACATTGCCAGAAACCATCAAAATAAAACCAACTTGTCAGGCATAGTTGAAATGTAAAAGTCAACTCATATTGATTATGTATGCGTAGTTGATATTCACAACCTGCTTTAATAAGAATTGTTCCTAAACTAGTCAGACTACTCGTCTGTATAATGACACCATAAGGAGAGGCACATACACATTTCTAATGTTTTACAAATCCCCTAAGAGTTGTCAAGCAAATGATTAGCTACTCAAAACATGAATGCAGTCTGTGTAAAATGTGTACAGGAGGAGAGCAGAATCAGTCACTAAGAAATGAACAGAATTTTCCATCTGGGCCACTGATTAATGTTTAGGATAAAGGCTGGGGGATCTGTAGTCAAAAGCTAATGATCTTTGAGAATGTTTAACAATTCACCAGCCATAAGGCTTATATTAAGGACGCTGTCTAATTAAACAGGATTAACTAATAAACATTCACGGTGCCTTATTTACATATTAAATACACACAATCTACATGTATGTAGACAGAAGAAGAGAGACACAAAAGATCTAAAATACCATGTTAATTCTTGACAATGAAAACAAAAAGGTAAGGTCCACTGGAACATAGATATGAAAGAAGAAGCCTTTTACGAAACGAAATGGTGATCACTGGGTCACAACCACTGCTAGCCTCAAAACAGCTTTTTATATGATATATTACTGCTGTTACTTCTTTACTGCCAAATTAAATCAAATTTAATATCCATTAAAGATCTTTGCTGATTGATGAATTACACATTGATGTCAACAGAACTCATTATGAATAAATATATTTTAGAAAGAATGCTTCGTGGACTGCACGGAGCTGCAGAAAAGAGGTTAAACATAAAAAAGATTTAACAGAGTTAGATTATACTGTGTTCAAGCATGTATTAGAAAAAAAAATCATAGCAAACAAAGATAACCAAAATACAAACCAAAGGCAAGAGAGAAAAAAGTGGAACCAAATGGAAAAAATGGGAGAGCTGAAAGGAGCGTTTGAGAATGACAGGTTTCAATCTTTATAGCAGGAAACCCAACCAGACTGGTTAAAGCTTGAAAGTGAGATGCAGTTTTAACTATAAATTGTGAAGGTCCATCACCACTGAACTGCTGCTTCAGGAAGAGCTTGGCTGACCCTGTATAATCAACCTATTATGCCTGCCCTAACCTATGCTTGTGACCTCGACTACTCTTTTGCCTGACCCCTGGAATGCATTATTTTTGTTACTGAATTATCTAAAACCATCTACGTTGCTGATTCTGTTGTTCTCTGCTCACATCTCTGTTGCGCTGGTTGCCGAGCTCTCCGCTAGGAGGCGCCTTTTCCAATTTCTGCAGTGCGGATCCACAGCCAGTACAGCCACAATGACAGTAGGGTTCATAAAAATGAAGAAAAAGAGACATGGTCCTGTATATAACTTTTCTGACATTGTCAATTGCTCAAAATGTTATTGAAAAAAATACAAATTTTCTGGATCACAAAAAATAAAGAAAATAAAACAGAGCAAAAAAGCAATATTCTCCTACCTTATCTATAACAACTATATATATATATATATATATATATATATATATATATATATATATATATATAGTACAAAAATAGTTACCGGCACTCCAGGGACTTTGCAGATGACCACACAAACAACTTTGGTTTTCAAGTCAACGTTTCAGTCTTGTTTATTACAGACTTTCATCAGGACATGATGTAAGTCTGTAATAAACAAGACTGAAACGTTGACTTGAAAACCAAAGTCGTTTGTGTGGTCATCTGCAAAGTCCCTGGAGTGCCGGTAACTATTTTTGGACTTTATATTATTTACTGCTGCAGCTATTTGGCACCGGGCAGAAATTTTTGGCATTTGGAGTGCAATTGTTAATTTTGGACTATATATATATATATATATATATATCTTATTTAACACAGCATCCAGGAAGAGATTGTGAGAGATAAATAAAGCTTTCAATAAAGCTTTATTGAAAGGGGAACCCTATGGAAAAAAATATTTTTTTATAATAAAATACAGTTATCATTGAGGAAAAAAAGGTTTTATCTCATTTTGGTGCAAAAGATCTCCTTTATCTTCAGACCTACCATTATTGTTGGCAGCTAGCGGCACAGGTGATCTCTTACACTCTCTTCCTGCATGCTGTGTCTGCCTGAACAAGCAGGCAAGAAGTGGCATCACATCCACACGCTGACAGACACAGAGGGTGAAGGAAGAGCCACACACCCCACTCCTGCAGGTAAGTGGTGTAAGCAGGGGCAAAGATGTCACAGAAAGGCTGTTTGATAGCAAAGACGGTGTAAACAAGCTGTCTGGGGCACTGGCAAACTGTTTGGTGACAAAGATGGCACATTCAAGTTGTTTGAGGGCAAAGATGGTAAAGTCAAGCTGTTTGGGACACTGACACATTGTTTAGTAACAAAAATGACACAGACCAAAATTGGGGCACTGACAAATTGTTTAGTAACAAAAATAGCACAGACGAAAATCGCACATGCAGGATGTTTGGGGGCACTAGCAACAGGTTTGATGGCTAAGAAGGCACAGTCAAGGTGTTTAGGGACAAGGGTGACATAGCCAACCTGTTTGGGGGCACGGACAGGCAATCTGGGCACAAAGATGGCACATACAAGCTGTTTTCAGGCACAGGTAGCACATACAAGCTGTGGGGTACAGATAGCACAGGCAAGCTGAAGGCAAAGGTGGCACTGTGGAACATGTTGCTGTGGTTGTGTTGAAGCCCTAGTCTAGAACACATACAAATGGCTAATATGCATCTTTCTGAAAATAATATATAACTATTATGAAGAAAGTAGAAATGTTTTCAAAAATAGAACAGCAAAATGCAAATATATTGACAGACAATTATTAAGGCAACTAATGTTTCCATGACAGGCCAAATAACACTTATGCCCTTTACTATTGATATAGAATACATACCATTTTCACTGCAGTATAACGTTTTATGTAAAATATAAAAAGCTAAGCTAATAAACTGCAATACTTGCCAATTTCCTCTACATAAATCAACCCAAAATAAATTAAACTTAAGAAAACAAAGAGGCATATTTAGTGCCCAGGAGTGTAAACAAAAGTGTACATCCAGAAAGAATCCCAATATATTTTCCTGCAATAACTCATGTAATTACGATTTCATGAATAGCTGTAAGCATTCTTCTGCCAAAGGTCACTTAGATGTGAACCCACAATAAGCTAACATCAGTCTGTATATTAAAAATATTTTAATGTAAGTCATAACAAACCAGATATGCAAAATGGCAAAAAAGATATTAAACCATTTATGTGATTTAAAGTTAGAGTGTTAGAGAGTGTGTGAGAGTGTAAAAGTGTGAGTGAGTGAGAGTGTGAGATTTTTGAGAGAGTAAGAGAGCATGAAAATGTGTGTGTTAGAGCGCAAGTAATAGTGTGAGAGAGCATGAGTAATAGTGTGAGACAGCATTGGGAAGAGTGTGAGAGAGTATGTGAAAGAGTATGAAAGTTTGAATGAGAGTACAAGAGATATTGTGTGAGACTGTGAGTAAACGTGAGAGATCATGTGAGAGTCATGCTATATATTTTCACTCAATGAAAAATGAGTGTGGCCCATGCACACATGTACTTCTGATGAAGTGGAACACTGCAGAAAAAACTTGGGCACTCCTTATCTATAAATAAGTATTCATCAAAGAGAAAACATTTGTATACAAAGTCCCAGAATCAAATTACAGTATGAGAGTTGTGGCACCAGTATAGCCCAAGGCAATAACAATTCCCCTACATATATATATATATATATATATATATATATATATATATATATATATATATATATATATATATGTTGTGACACAAACTCTTCCGTAAAATACGTGGCTATCAGAAACCTACATTTCCCCCCTTCCTCCCCTCATCCCTGTCCATCAGAATAGGTCACTATCAATCAATCTGAAGTCCAAAAGTGCTCCTAAACTCGCCTCCTAAATTCTTTTAAAACAGTGTACGGCGGACGTTGACTACCCGGGGAAGGGCCAGACATGGCCCCTGATGCCGATATCAGTGTTGCTGAATGCCATGACATTGAGGCATTACAGTGCGTGATCTTCTGAATAATCTAACATGTTTAACGTGTTTGGGCATATTGAGAATTTTTCTGTCTTCAACTTTCATGAGTAGAAGTTATATGGTAGATAATTGATACATTAGCTCTTCCTGCATTTGCAAGAATCCTCCATGTCACTGTGGCGCTGTTCAGGGTAAGTGATTTTTTTTGTTGGTAGTAGCCTGGGCAATGGCGGTATCTAAAGATGTCTTGATTTCCAGTAATCTGGCTTCGAAGAGTGGGGGTGGAGCTTGTAGGTGGCACATTTTTTGAGTCAGGGTTAGCATCTTTACTTGACTCTTAAATAAGATCCGTCTCAAGATCTGTGGGGAAACAATGTTTTTCCTCAGTTTAAGAATTCAGCAGCATGCTGTTGTTTTTTGGTAATCCTTTTTTTGAGGCTTACTCACAAACTTTTCCATGGTTCTCTATGTAAAAATCTGAACAGATAAGTATTTCCCACACCAGAGACAAAAAGACAGTACAGATCCTTACAGGGACGTGAACAAAAATTAAAGCAGCTGCCCTTTATTGGTTGATGCAAAAGGAGACCCCTGCGGGCAACCAATAGAGTCGCTCGCACAGACCTTTAACTCCTCACTCCTTCGCCGTCAGGAGTTAAAGGTCTGTACGACTCTATTGGTTGCTCATACGGGCCTTTAACTCCTGGAGCCGGGAAACCAATGTCAGACGAGCCCCCTGTCGGTGACCAATAGAATTGTTCTTATGGACTTAAAATCCTGGTGCTGAAACTCGGCCTGGGGAGACCTGCTCCAGGAGTTAAAGGTCTGTACGAGCGACTCTAAAAGTCTGTATGAACAACTCTATTGGTCACAGACAGAGGTCTCGTCTGACATCAACCATGTTACCATGTTAACTCTGTATTAACCCCGTGTAAAAAAAAGAAACGGTAAAAAACGAAGAAAAAAATAACAAAAACATAGAATGTACAAGAATGTTCGCATAAACTGAACACAGGAACAGGCGAATGTTCGCGGAATACAAAGATTTTTTTCCCGACGAACACGAACAGTTTGAAGAAAGTCCTTTCCTGTTCCAGTATGACTGTACCTCTCTACACAAAGCATTGGATCCTTGCATAAAAAAAACTTGGGATTAAAGTTTTCTTTTTGAAAAAAATAAAATAAACTCAATATATTTCAAGGCATGCATTTTCCAGTGTTGCACATGTTAACGGTTTATTCTACTATCTAATTTGTTTCAGCAGCACAGAGAAGATGTAGAGTTGATGCCATTGAGTGTGCTACCCCAAAGCATTTCATTTAATTTCAGGTTTACATTGATATGCTTTGGCTATGACATCATGAAAAGGGTGGAATCAGTATTTACATAAAGTGTTTTATGAGAAATACCCTATGATTCTGGTGTTCATATGCATTCTTATAATTTGTACAACACAGAATGCGTTGCTGAAAAAAAGTTCAGTGTTATAACAGTTCAGATGTCACTTAATAATCATTGGACAACTGTACTAAAAAATGACAAAGTAAATGAAAATCCTATCTGTATGTGTATTGGGATATAGTATTCAACTAATGCTCTATTTAAATGCAAATTTCAATTAGGAAACCATGTGTCTCACAGTCATTTTGTAAATACATTATACTTTACTGGAAAATGTAATATGCATTCTAACTTAGGTTGTTTTCTTAAAAGGTGTTTTATTATGCTGAAATAAAAATCAGCCTTCTTTAACATTACAAGGTCATGTATAGAGTAAAACATTCTACAAAACTAAAAAAACTTCAGATCACGTACTACATAAACATTTTTGGTTTTAATCTAAACAACAAAGGGCGTCTCTGTATGCTTTCTTAACTGCCTTCTACTGTAGGAGAATCTCATTGAACTTCCAAGCAAATATATAGACCAATCAGCCATAACATTATGAAGTTAATAACACTGATAATCTTGTTATCATGGCACCTGTCAGTGGGTGGGATATATTAGGCAGCAAGTGAACATTTCATCCTAAAAGTTGAAGTGTTAGAAACAGGGAAAATGGGCAAGCGTAAGGATCTGAGTAACTTTGACAAGGGCCAATTTGTGATGGCTAGACGACTGGGTCAGAGCATCTCCAAAACTGCAGCTCTTGTGGGGTGTTCCCTGTTTGCAGTGGTCAAAAGTGGTCCAAGGAATGAAAAGTGGTGAACCAGTGACAGGGTCAAGGGTGGCCAAGGGTCATTGATGCACGTGGGGGCAAAGGCTGGCCAGTGTTGCTCAAATCCAGCAGATGAGCTACTGTAGCTCAAATGGATGAAAAAAAAATCTTATAGAAAAGTGTCAGAACACACAGTGCATCTCAGTTTGTTGCCTATGGGGCTGTGTAGCACAGACAAGTCCATGTTGATACCACAATCTATAACCTGCTAAATCTAGAACTAAATAACTAAAATATAAAAGTAAACTAAAATAAAAATTACATTATTAAATTTAGAAGATATGATATATGTGTAGTGGAACAGGTTACATAGATAGTGAACTTTTCCAACTTAAATGATGATTCAAAATTATATGATGTAGACATATCATGAATTATCATTTCCTTTGTATTACCCATATTCAACATTAGAAACAGCCAAAGAGGGACACATTTGTTTTAAAAGTCTTGATTCCTAAATTAAAAATTTCCCTCCAAACCAAATGAGCAGGGAGCGTAAATCGTTGCCCGAAAACAAACGGTCCCAAAACGAACCAAAATATTCAGCAGAATTATTTTTGGCCTATTTGCCATGCCTACTATATAATAATGTAAGGAACTGAGAAAACATTTTCTAAGTTTTAAAAAAAACACTATATCGTGACCTTTGGGGCTATAGAACACTGTGAGACAACACACCCAACAAACTTTCAGGGTTCTTGGAAATAGGATCAATCAGGAGAGGAAAGACAAAACTTATTAAAGTTTAGAAAAAGACTGTCCTCCCTGAAGACACCTGGGTAACACTATTTGGTTAACATATACATATTTGAAACCATAACTTAATATAGTGATTTTAACAACTAAATGTTACCAAATTAGCTAACCCCTGTCATGTAAAACTGCACTATTTATGTATTTTTGACCCTGGGCAGTCTTAAACCGCTCAAGTTGCAAATAAATTAAAACCAATTTGTTTGTCTTATGTTTTTTTAGAGCAGCTAACCTTGTATGCTAATTAGAAATAAATGACTCTACTCATAAAGAAAATAGCAGGAACACTTAAATGAAGGTATTATCCAACACTTCATGCTCCTTAGCGATGCCATTTTAAATATTTCAGACAGTCTATAAATAATTAAAATTCAACCACTGCAAATTATGTCCTATTATGCAAATAAATAGCCTCCTTCAAAGTTCCATTAAATATTCTAAATAATCTAAGCATTTCCATCATTGTACTGTAAGAGGTATCAAACTATGCCAAGTGATATTTAATTATATTTATTATTTGACCACACAATGTTTACGGCAGATTTTTGCATCATTTCCCTTTCTTTAAAGAAATAAGCATAAATAAACCGTCTGCAGGCAGCGTGACTTTCATATGGAAGACTGCTTACGTATAAGGAAAGCAAATTCATGCCAAGCTTCAATCATTTTTTTAAAGTTTTAATTAAGTCTGATGTCGTTACCCTATTTAGATTCTTGACAGCTTTTGAAACCAGAATTCCTATATGTCTATATTTTAAAAACTATTATCAACAGTTTTCTCTTATCCTGTATATGTTGATAAATAAATATACATGAGAGGCAGATCTAGGTCAATGTCATTCACTTTCCGCAATCCTTTATCAATTTTTCAAAACTTTAGTATATTAAGAGAATCAGAAATCTCTTGATTCAAGAGCAATTACATCATACTATGCTGCCACCAGTAGATTGTTCTTTCCTTCTCCCTGGCTCCATCCTATGTAATCTGTACTCCCACCATGCTTGGTTAGTGGAGTTTTTCCTCTACCTTATGATTTTTCTATTTAAATTATAACATTTTAGCCTTTTTCCTGGATCCCTTCTGTAAACATTTGCTTGTGAACTTGGAGTTGGACCTTGACTACTCTTAACCTGCTGAAACTTTGGTTGTTCTGTACAGAAGCCTCACCATAGTCATAGACATCTAGAAGCTTTGCTTTATTTCTATACTCTCAGGGGCACTACAGTCAGGAAGTCAGGGTAAGTGGTGTACAGAGACTAGAAAGCAGATGTTCGGGTAGCAAAACTGTGGTGTATGTAAGATGCCCCAAAAATTACAATTTATAGACTGCAGCAAATCCTTGGTAATCAGCTAAGGTTCTTGTAACCTCAGGCCATACCTGGAGGGATCCCATGTATCTTTTTTTTTTTTTTTTTTTTTTAAGATGAAAAAAGCACCTTTATTGTAGCCCACTTCAATAATATAGCAGAAATCAACATGAATTTCGATTGTTATGGGTCCTGGAATTATTTTGCTCATGGTTAGTTTTAGTGTGCATATGCAGATAATAAATGAGAGATTTGGGAGCCTTAAAAAGATAAAATGCTTGGACTTCTGCTTCCCACACAAGGTGCTTCTTTATTTAGAAGTGGAAAATCTTCCTACCCTTTTTGGAGATCATGAAAACTTTTACAGTTGGTGGTACTGTAGGACTAACAGTGCACCTTTTTTTTTTTTTTTTTTTTTATATAACTTCTTTATTACATGGAGAAAACATAGCATACAGCAGAAGAACAAAGGTACAAATAGACATGGTAACAAATAAGATACGTACAGGCATAAGCAATGCACAATTCCAATAATACATACAATGTAGGTATCAACTCCTCCTCAGTCAAAGAACACCGGACCTCAACCCAGAGACGCCCCAACCCACAACTAGGTCAGAACCCCGGAATGGGACGAATACCTTTTAGGACCTGGAGACAATACCACTCTGTGGTGTTGAACGTTTGGAACAATGACAATCTGGTAGTGCTATCTAATGTTGCAATAAATGGGGACCAGCGATTGAAAAGATACTTGACCTTGCTCTCCTTATGAAGGACAGCTTCAAGCCAATCCATCTGAAACAAGATATGCAGACGCGACAGGACCATAGGAAGCAGTGGAGGCTGTGGAGCAATCCATTGAGACAGTATTGCCCGCTTAGCCACTGCGGAAAGAATGAGCAGGAGAAATTTAGCCCTCGCTACAGGTGGGGAAATGTGGTCAGGGAAGATACCAAAAATAGCCCATTCAACACAAAACGAATGCCCAGAGTGTCATTGATGTAAGAGTGTAGAGCTTTCCAAAACGGGACAATAGAGCTGCAGGACCACAAGCCATGCAGGAGGTCCGCCTCGGATAACTGACATTTTAAGCATCGGGAGTGATCTGCCAAACCCATCAAAAACCGAAGTTTAGGGGTGACATACGCTCTATGCACAATCTTGAGAAACATTTCACTATAGTCCCTAGAAACCAAGACTTTAGAATTAAACATAAACGCCTGAAGAATCCGGTTTGACGTTAAATTTGGAAAATCCGCCCTCCAGGAGGGAAGACCTGCACCCCGGGACTCCCAATCAATGGCAGGCCTGATCAAATTATAAATTGTGGACATCCTGAGCATTATAACGGGGGACAATATTGTCACCTGGTCCAAGGGATTGGTAGAATTAGCCCCAGAAAGATAAGGAAGCAATGTGTTAATATAATTACGGAGTTGAAGATAGTGAATGGGGTGGACGTTAACAGTAGGGAATTTAGATTGAAGCCGCAAAAAGGACAACAATTTACCCTCACGTGGGTCCAAGAAATCGCCAACGGCACGACCCCCCTCCCGGGCCAGGCGTCGAAAGACAACATCCTCCCTCCCATGCTGGAATTGCGGGTTACGGATCAATGGCAGAAATTTAGAGTAGTGAGCCTCCAAGCCCAGGCGCCGTCTAACACGCCCCCAAGCCTTTAAAGTGTGGTACAACAATGGGTTAGAGACAGCCTCCAGGGGAAGGTCAGCTCTAGATAGATGCAGGAGAGAGGCCAAAGAAATGGTTGGAGATAGATGTTGCTCCAGGGACACATCAGTGAATTTAGACCCGCCACGCAACCAATCAGCCGCGAAGCGATAGTTAGACGCCAAATTGTACTCTAATAGATTGGGTAAGTTCACCCCTCCATTGCGAGCAGGCTGTTGGAGTTTAAGCAGTGAAATTCTAGCTTTTTTATTGCACCACAGGAATTTACGCAGCAGTGCATTATGATGTTGAACATCCTTTTTCCTTAAGGTGATAGGCAGCATTTGGATCGGATATAAAAGCTTGGGGAAAAAGGCCATTTTGTACAAGTGACATCGTCCCAAGAAGGAGAGGGTAAATTTGGACCAGATTTTGAAAAGTTCAGCTTATAAAGGTGCGCCAAATTCGTTGGGATAATGAGACCCAAATACTTCAAAAAAGGATGTTGGGTCCAGTTAAAGGGGAACGTCCCTCCCCAGCCAAATTTAGCCTGAGGGAAAATGGGAAGCGCCTCGGTTTTGAGTTTATTGATTAGAAATCCTGAGGCTTTATGAAAACAATCAAATAGATTAAGAAGGAATGGCATTGCCGCTTTGGGATTAGAAAGATATAATAAAAGATCGTCCGCAAAGGCAGCGATTTTAAGCTCAACATCACCTATCCGGATACCCTCAAGCTCAGCGGAACGTTCTATCACTCGTATGAGGGGCTCAAGTGCTAGGTTAAAAAGAAGAGGGGACAGAGGACAGCCCTGACGAGTACCCCTGCCTAGAGAGAACCAGCGGGAATTCACATTATTCACTGTTACTTGAGCCATAGGCAAATGATACAGTGCTCGAAACATCTGTATAAAGGGTAAACCAAAATGATGGAATTTAAAGAAACTAACTAGATAAGGCCAGGAAATTCTGTCAAAAGCCTTATCAGCGTCACAACCAATGACGATAGAGGCTTTGCTATTTGTAATTTTAGCAGTAAAGATTGCCGAAATAAGGCCTCTAATATTTCGCGTAGAGTGGCGACCCCTAACAAAACCCGTTTGAGAGGGGGAGGTAAGTTTCATTAAAACAGGTTGCAGCTGAGAAGCCATAATTTTGGCGTATATTTTAAGATCCTGGTTCAGCAGGGAGATGGGGCGATAAGAGGATAACAAGGCAGGGTCCCTGTTAGGTTTCGGGAGGACTATAATGCGGGAAGCCGTAAATTCCTTCGGGGGTATCTTTCCTTGCAGAAAACCATTAAAAACATCAGTGAGATGCGTCGGTAAATAAGTAGAAAGCAATTTATAATATTCGGCTCCCAGACCATCTGGGCCCGGGGATTTACCGTTAGGAAGGGATTTTATGGCCGCAGCAATCTCGGAAGGGGTAAACGGTTTGACCAAGCGGTCTTGGTCGTCAGGCGTTAATTTAGGGATATCAGCCTGCCGAAACATCTGAAGCATCAGATCAGGATGATCCCATGTATCTTGATAAAAATGCTGAAATTTCCATTATATTTTTTGTACATGACCATGGAATATTTTAACTGTTTATGAATCAAAACATTCTGTAGTAATGCATACCATACTATATAAACAATGAATTCATGCTTTCTTCAAAGGCTGCAAACACGCTTATTTTTGGGCCGACACACTTCTTGAGGGCAGATCAGTTAAACTGATTGCGGAACCCACTTTTTTTTAAGAACAAGAAGGACTTTAGTTTGAAACCATTATTATACACATAATTCAATAGTTAATGGCCCTAAAATAAAAAAAAACACAACTGAAACAAATATATTTGTTCTTTTTCTTAGGAATTAATTGATAGAATAAGTTTAGTATAATAGGTTGAAAAAAGACTTCACTCCATCAACTTCAACCTCTCACACATACCTACCTCTAAAGTTCTAAAGTTGATCCAAAAGAAGGCAAAAAAAACTTGCAGCAATTACCAACTGTGCCACAACAGGGGGAAAAATTCCTTTTTGATTCTGTAGTGGCCATCAGATTACTCACTGGATCAACTTTGTAATGCTTAACCAGAAAAGCATCCAGACCTTTCTTAAAAAATATCCACAGAGTTAGATAATACAATATGCTTAGGCAGAGAATTCCATATCCTTGCTGTTCTTACTGTGAAGAACCCCTTCCTATGCTGATGCTAAAATCTCATTTCCTCAAGTCTCAGCTGATGACACCATGTCCTTTGTAGAGACCTCTAGGTGAAAAGATCACTAGAGAACTGTTTATACTGACCCTGTATGTATTTGTACAATGTGATCAGATCCCCCCTTAGACGTCTCTTTCTAAGTGAAAACAAGTTCAGTTTTTCCAGTCTTTCTTCATAACTAAAATTCTCCATTGCTTTAATTAACTTTATAGCCCGCCTCTGCACTTTCTCCAGCTCTATAACATCCTTCTTAAAAACTGGTGCTCAAAATTGCAATGCATATTCATGGTGAGGCCTCACCATTGCTTTATAAAGAGGCAAAGTTATATTTGCATTGCGTGCTTTAATACTCCTCTTTATGCATGCCAATACCTTACTGGATTTTGCGACCACTGACTGGCACTGTACCTACATAATTTTCATTTTCTGCTATCCCCAATGCAATTCCCTTTAGAGTGTAAGTTGCGTGCTTAATTTTGGTACCAAACTGCATTACCTTAAACTTATCTATATTGAATCTCAACTGCCACTTATCTGCCCAGTCCCCTAGCTTATTCAAATCATTCTGTAGAGAAGCTACATCCTGGTCATACTTTATAACCTTGCCTAATCATGTGTCATCAACAAACACAGACAAGTGATTTCCAATATCTATTGCAAGATGATTAAGAAATAAGTCAAAGAGAACTTGACCCAAGACAAAACCCCGAGGCACCACACTTACCATGTTGTCCATCTTGAGAATTTTCCATTAACAACTACTCTTTGCACCATGTCACTAAGCCAATTTCTAATCCAAACACAGGCTAGGACTGGGCTGGGGATAGTGAAATATTCATTTTATATTTCGTTTTTTTCCCCTTTTCTACTTTCCCATTGCGGTCATCAGGGACCGAGGATGTACTTTTATATCTTAGTGGTTGAGCCAGACATGTTTTTTTCCAGAATGTAATAGTTGTAAAGGAGTTGTAAAGAAACTGAATGATCAGGCTAAAGGTTCATATTGAATTGTTAGTGAATGGCCAATCATCACGGTCAGTTGAAATAGTACTTTTTGATAATGAGCAATCATTATATGTAATTTAATCACTCTTAACATCATCATGTGATTCAAGTATTGTATTAACATATCTAAAAGTACCGTATTTGCTTGATTATAAGACGACCCTGATTATAAGATGACCCCCCAAAATCGGAATATTAATTTAGGAAAAAAAGAAAAAGCCTGAATATAAGACGACCCTATAGGAAAAAAATTTTACGCAGTAAAATGTTAATTCATGTAAACTTTTTAAAATAAAAGCTATGATGAGAAAAATATTTTGTTTTTATTTCCTTTTGTTTCCAACTGCCCCCAGTTATGGGCAGCATCTGCCCAGGCTTGTCATTCTCTGACCCCATAATCCGTACACACTATATGCCTACTGGGCCAGATATCCTTTAGCATCTAAAGGCCACTGTGCCCATGATTGACTCTTTTAAACCCTCAGCCATGTGCCCCATGATATGCTTTTAACCCTCTAAATGCCACTGTGCCCCATGATATGCTTTTTGAGCCCCTATGTGCCACTCTGCCTCCAGAAATGCCTTATACCCCTATAGTCCACTCTGGCATTTAGGGGTTAAAAGGCATATTATGGGGCAGAGTGGCATATAGGGAGGTATAATGCATTTCAGGAGGCAGAGTAGCATTGAGAGGGTTAAATGGCATTTCTGGAGGCAGAGTGGCATTAAGGGGGTTAAAAGGCATTTCATAGAGCACTCTGCCTACAGAAATGCCTTATGCCCCCCATTTAACACCCCACACACACGCACTTACCGTGCTTCTAACTCCCTGCTGTGTAGTCGGGGCAGCGTGTAGACGTTTACGAGATTTGCGTAGGCAACTTCTGCTGCAGCCGGAAGGAGGTGTGGGGAACTCTGATCTCTGACACCGGTGCGGGGAACTCTGATTTCTGACAGCTGGGGAAGGTCTGCGAGATGGACGCAGACAACCCCCGCTGCTAACCGCACCTCCTTCCGGCTGCAGCGGAAGTTGCCCCGGCAACACACCGGGGAGTCAGAAGCACCGGTAAGTTGGGGGGGGGCATAAAACAGGAGGATCCAGGTCCCCTGCAGCGCTGAGGGGGATCTGGATCTTCATCTCATAGTCACACCTATTTGAGGTCTGATTATAAGACAACTCCAATTATAGGACGAAGGGTCTTTTTCAGAGCATTTGCTCTAAAAAAACCTTGTCTTATAATCGAGCAAATACGGTAATATGGATAACAAATCCAACGAATATGAGCAGACACAGAATAAAGAGTTTGGTTTCTTTGAAAATAAGTATGATATGTTTCAGTCTGAGAACTAAATCGAGTTCTAGTTTGTATAATCTGTATAAATTATAGTTGTGGTCTCCAAAAGCAAACACAAACACTGAGGGCTCCCTGCCGTGTGCCAAGTGCTCTGCCAGTGGGCTTCCAGTCATGTGCCCTGCCAGTTCGGCTTCCAGTCGTGTGCCCTGCCAGTCGGCTTCCAGTCATGTGCCCTGCTAGAGGACTTCCGTCTCTGCCTGGTTCTATTTCAGTATCAGCCTAGCCAGTCCCAGTCCTGCTCTTCTGAATGATATGTGTGCCTGTTTACTTCGCACCATGAATCGCAGTGTACTAGCTTACCCAGAGTGCGACAATTGAATCCTGAAGTGTACAGACAACCAGAGTGGAGATAAACAGAGGAGAGGTGTAAGCAGCGCAATGTGAAAGAATAATAAGTCTGGCATCAGGATAGGCATGAGGGAGACCAGCTAAGACTGAGTTGCAGTAGCCAAGATATGAGTTAGTGGGGTTTATTTACTAATGGAAGTTTGTTGTGGTATCAACTCCCCACTTAACTATTCCTTATGAAAGGTCAACACTGGTAAGTTTTTCCACCAAGATGGGCTAGGCTGGTTCTGTATAATGCATGATTCAATATGTGAAGATACTATACTTTTAACAGGGTTAGCCAAGTGCTTCCAGCAACAGGTACTCACTATGGTTTGACTTTCATAATGAATGAAATAACCACTCTCCAACAAAACTGACAACCTTTTAGTGAATACATCCCAATAAATGATTGTTTGAGAGCTTTATTCGCACCTTGTGCTAGGGAAGGGAAGCACAAGAAATGCTCTTAAGTACCCAATGTTTTGGAAACAGACTGAGTGTATAAGGTGAATAAGTGGCTGGTGTCAAACTATATGAAACAATGCCTGTTATATGATGCTTACATGTTTTCAACATTTGCTACTTAAGGATATTCAAGCAGCATTATATCAATCTATTGGTTAATTAACACTTAATTATTCTCAACCACTGGAAGAAAAGGAGTGGAAAATTTAACTGATGAAATTATTAGTCTTTTAAATTTGTGCAGTCTCTTCATGTATGTTCTGTATAATTACTGCTGACTGGGTTCAGTTTATTTTTTGTATACAAATTAAAAACTTTCAGATATTTTAGGCTTCACTATAAATGTATATATTTCTGAAAACTAAAACGAAAACACAAATATTCCTAACAATATAGCGTTTGAAATCCATTTCCTAATATAATCAGTCAGCTTAGTAGGTATTATATTGGTAGCCATTTTTTACATTGTTGCCAGAAATGTTTCAAAACGGTAGGCCACATACTGTACGTAGTACTAAATTGACAGTGTGACTGCCACACTGTGTAAAGTTGTGCAAGCCATTCTAAATATTTTTATGCCATTGTTATATACCATTACAGGCATTGAACAAGTGTTCCAATTAAGAGATATTCAGTGAAATAGGAATTGCACTCAGTGGGATCTAGATTTGTCATTTTCTATAGACCACTTTGTTCTATAGGATCAAACTGTTTGCCATATAGCTGCTACAGAATACAATGTACGTGTTTTATAAAACAAATAGATAAAATAAAAGATTTCGGAGCTATCTTGTACCAAATGAAAAAAGAAATCACCGGTCGACTCAATTACCTTTTACTTTTCATAAATCTACTACAGAGGAAAAGTAGCTTTGTAGTAAATCCCAGCTTTTAGAATGTTTAGGTTGCCTCATTTAATGTACAGAAAAACTAACAATGAAAAAAGAAATTTAAGTGCACAATGGGAATTTTTTAAATAATTGAAAATGAATTCTATAAAAACTTCAATATATAATTGGGACTTAATGTGAGCAATTTAAATTCTTGTAAACTTACAAAATAGTTTTCATAATATTTATATAGTTATTTATTTCACATATGGTTATTTTTGTGAGCTTTTGCAAATGCTTTTATCACACAAGTTACCTAGATTAATAACAAGAATGCTTAACAGAAGTAAGGGTTGTTGTACCAATACCTAAACTGTTACATGCACTGACATTTTGTGAACAATCTATCCCAAGGTAAAAAAAGGTATACTCTAAATCTTAAAAGTATTCTTATGGTTTTGCAAGGACCACAAGGGGCAGATCTTGGTCAATAACTGGACCATGTTTTTTTTAAACTATTACATAGCGATTTTATTTACTCTGTCGACCCTGTAGATGTCTTTGAAGATAACACATTGCTGTTGACCAGCGCTTGATATGAACAGGAGGGGAAAGAGTTTGTGACTTAAATAGATAATTATTTTAATTTCAGTTTACTGAAAGCCGTCATATCAAGGGCATAACTTTGACTATAAGTTACAAATAGCGAAGTTTCCTCCACACATTCAGCAGAGAACCAATGGCTAAAACTGCTTGGTGAATCTTTTGTAATCTTTTGTTACATTTGTGTTGAGGGACACATGTTGTTATTTCTAGATTCCAGTGTGTACCTGTATATAGTACTGTGCAAAAACCTTTAGGAAGGTGTAAGAATGCTTTCAAAAATAGACATGTTAATAGTTTATTTTTATTATTTAACAAAATACAACCAAAGGAAATTCTAAATCAAATCAAAGGGTGTGACCACCCATTGCCTTCGAAACAGCATCAATTCTTCTAGGTACATTTGCAAAAAGCCAGAGATTTTGTAGGTATATAGCTAGGTGTATTATTGAACAGTTATACCAAATAAGTGCTAATGTTCATCAAATTAATATGTAGGTTCAAACAGAAACAGCATAGCAACAAGTCACCAGGAAGTTATACTACATCAGCAATGTCTACCCCGGGCAAAAATTTCAAGGCAAATAGGGGTTTCAAGATTTTCTGAAGAAGCACAATTAAATGAGCAAAGTTGAGGACTGTAGTGGCCGGCCAAGAAAAATGAAAGACGAAAGATCATTCATTCTTCTCTTTGCAATCAGATGTCCAGCAGTGCCATCAGACCAGCACTGGCAGAAATCAGTGGGAACCTGGTACACCCATCCACTGTCTGGAGAAGTCTGGTCAGAAGTGGTCTTCATGAAAGATTAGCGGCCTAAAAGCCTTACCTCTGATGTACAAAAAAGGTGAAGCGACTTAAATATTCATGAAAACATATGAACTTGGGTACAGAAAAACAGAACTGTGACAGCAGGTGACATTGACTGTAACAGAAGGCAGTTTGTTGTCTGAAGGGCTGGAGAGTGGTACAAGAATAAGTGTCCTTGAACAGGCAGTTATTATTTAATCATGCAGTGACCCAGTTTGGTGATCTTCAAGGTGTGCTTGTTGTTCTTGTTTTTTCTGTTGGGCTTGCTTTTTGTTTGCTCTCTGCCTCCCACACCCTTTGGCCTGGTTTGTGCCTTCTGTGTGTGTGTGAGCATGGATGTGTAATTATATGTGTGCATGGATGTGTAAGTGGTGTGAGATGGAGTGGGCGTTAGTGTGTATGAGTAAGTATGCAATTTGTGTGTTTACATATGTTGTATGTTGGAAGGGAGGGCAAGGGGCAAAGAAGGCAAAGGCTATTGAAGTTGGAGGGCCCAGGGGGAATTTTCACACCAGGTCCCTTGATTTCTAGTTACGCCACTGCCAGTACTACCACGTTCCCTCATGCTCGCAGTCTCTCTAGAACCTAATGAAGTGGAAAGCTGCCTTATAATGCCATATCCCCTCACTTGGCTTTTCTTAGACCTGTAGAGACGGTGGGAGCAAGATAGAGAGCCCCACTTGGCCTACAATTTCTTTGCCCTGGGTCTCTCAAGTCCTTACAGCAGCCTCTGAGAAGCAGGTAAAGATGGGTAGCACTCATCACGTTTTTGGTTGAGGTTGCTGCAGTGTATGCCAGCGGTTTCTAAAGCCTACTAAGATTTCCAGCATGTGGTTTCTAAAAAGGAAGCTTCCCCATGTAGGCCTCATGACATCTCATCAAGAGATTGAACCTATACTGTACATGAGAGGTTCATTCAACATTCCTTTTTTACTTGCTGTGGCTGGTTTCTTCTTTCTTTCCAGGAAAGGTGGCTCCCCTTGTGTCCTCACACTCACTATCAGGGATTAAGTTTTCATTAATTACATCATCAGAAATATGCTATTGTCTTATTTTCTATTGTCTACCTTGACATTATCATGGATTACAAGGCACTGGCTGAATACCGTGATCACTTAAAACCCATACTCCAGAGGCTGCAAAGAAACTCTAAACCCAAAGTGTATACATTTTGTTGTTTCTCTAAATAATTTTCCATAACTAAGAGAAATTATGATGTAGGCAATCGAGAGCTACCAGCTATTGCAAGGGGCCCTAGAAGAAAAGAGGCCAAACAGTTACCTTCTCACTGAACACAAAAATCTCCAGACCATTGAGGGAGCCAAGTGACTAAACTCTTATCAGGCAACATGGCCTTCCTGTCAGGGTTTCACTTCCACATTACATATCGTCCCAGTTCTAATGTCAAGGCCAATGACCTTATGTCATGATTTCCTTATTTTTTAGTCTCACCCCTCAAACCTATTACACCTACACAGCATATTCTTGCTATTTTCAGTACTCTAGTTTTATGAAAAAAGTTAAAAACACTAAAAAATGAAGGAAATATGTTCTATCAGGGCATACATTTTAGGAACTGACTTGTGGCAAAGGTGGCGTCCTATGATACTGCAACATTTAAAATCGCTGAGCTCTTCAGTATGGCCTATTCTTCTCCCAATATTTTTCTATGGAGATTACAAGCCTTTGTGCTTGATTTCATACACATGTTAGTAATGGGTGTAGCTAAAACACCTTAGCTTTCAAATATACCCCTATCCCCCCTCTTCTTTCCACTCTTGACCTGTGTCTCTCTTCTACCATCATTACTTTTAGAATTTCACCCATGCTTTACCCCTTCTCTGGAATTCCCTTCCTCATTCTATAAGGCTTTCTCCCTCATATGCGACTTTCCAAGGCTCCATGAAAACCCACTTTTTGAGATGCATACAAAAAATACTCTCAGCCAACATCCTTATCAAGCCATCTGAACAACCAACAACATCTTCAGATCATCTGTATGTAAATAAATGTAATGTAATGCAATGTATGTAATGTAACTGAGGACTTACTAAAACTTAATTAGAAACTTATTGGAACCACAACCACAAGCGCCACCATATTGCCCAGAGTTCAAGTTAGGGCAAAATGATGGCACTTTCGCTGACACCTTCTCCCGGATTAGTAGATACGGAAGAGGACGTCAAACACCACCATTTTGGCAGAAGTTCACATCAGGTCTCGCCCAGGGCCGGCCTTTGGGGTGTGCGACCTGTGCGACCGCACAGGGCGCCACAACTCAGGGGGCGCGCCAGCGGGGTCCGCCGCGCCTCAACTTGCGGCGCCCGGCACCCCTCCAGAGACGTACAGTAATGTCCGCCGCTGGAAGAGCAGGCTCGCAAGGGAGCGGTATCGGAGGTCTTTAACGGTTCCCTTGAGTTGACAGGGGAAAGGGGGTATATAGGGAGAAGGGAGTGAGAAGGGGTAGATTGGGGAAAAGGGAGGGAGTAGGGGTAGATAGGGAATCATACTCCTATCATGCCAAGTCTGCGAGTACATCCTGGAATCTGGATATGCCTGGGCATGATAGGAATGTGATTGCTGTTCCGGCGCTCAGCTGTGAAGCGCGCACCACGGGAAGACGGACGCCTCCCGCTCCCACTGCAGGACTCAACAAGGTAAGTGAGGGGAAGGGGCAGAGGGGGGATCAGTGAGAAGAGGGGGAGCAGTGAGAAGGGGCAAGGTGGTAGATAGTGATACAGGGGGATAGATAGTGAGAAAAGGGAAGTTTTTATTCCTTTTTTGGGATGGGGGGGCGCCAGAGGAGTAGTCCGCACAGGGCGCCAGAACACCTAAGGCCGGCTCTGTTTACTCGGCTTTAAACATGAAAACGATGTCTTGCAAAAACAAATGATTAAATAAATATCACAAATCAATGTTCAGGTTCAGTATGTCATATGCAACCGACAGGTTAATGGAAAGATGCACAAATGGATGCATAATAGAGTTTTCGCCCTCTTTATGCACATTAATGAAGATATACAGTTTTGTAAGTACTCTATGTGCCGCTTCTACTGTATGAACTACTATTTTTAATTTCCCATGGGAAATGCGTATAGTGTTTCAATGTCTTACCGCATCAAAGAGAGAGCAGGATCTTTATCAAGACTAACCATTAGAATTTACCTGTAGTGCTGCTTCATATCACCCTGACACTTATACACTACACAGGTTCAGGGGTAGGTGGGTAGCCAACCAGCCTAGATATGTATGACCCTGGGGTCCCTTGGCTATCTCCTTTCTCCATGAGAAGTTTTTAAGTCTGTACTTTTCTCTCGGAAATAGTTTGTAAAGGAACCTTGTTTAGCTGCTAATATTTGCTCGATAAAACCACTACTAAGAATATTCATTTAAAATTAATTCATTCTCTCCAGCTTTTTATTTATCACACAAAAGTAAATCAAAATAAAGAAAGGTAACACATTCTCGACAATACAAGCATCAATCTGACCCTCAAATAATCCTCCAGTTATCATGTGACAATTTCTTAATCGTACAGAACAAATGCATTGGCTGAATATTAATGAATAATTGGCCCTAAGAAAAGGCAAAATGTTCCAAGCGGGCTCTTCAGATGATGATTTAAAAATCTCTTCTGAATTAACCTAAAGTACCAGATTTAGTGATGTAATTGAATAGTCTCTATGGTGTCCCGAGCTACTGGGAGTATAGAAAAAAAAAACAGGACTATATGGGGCATTTGCAAAAGGAAGTCAGTTTTTATTGGATATTCCATAATCCCTAATTAATGTTTAAAACGAAGAGACCCAGGCCTCATAGAAGAATGAGAACATATAAAGAGAAATATTATGTTTATTGATGGTGCAGCAGGTAAGAAATGGAATTCAATGCCAAGTAAGGTGGCACTGAAATCTGGAGCTAATGGGAAAGTGTTAAAATGACAACTCTATTAGTGTGTACAAAATCTTATGCTGCATTATTAACACAAAAATATTGCCTAGGACTTTGTTAACTTAATACGTAATACCCAGTTATGTGCTAGCCAATTGTTCTGATATATAATTATCCATGATTCACGCTCCTCTCTCATTAGCAGGTCAACATATTTGTTTATTCTTTCAACATATGTTGTATTTACTGATCCAGAAAATTATTTATATTATATTATGATGGCAACTATAGTCCATAATGGCTTGAATCCTGGAATGCCATAACGTCCCCATTCCTTGGCTGAACATTAGGTCATGGTACGCCTCTATCTCCTGCTAGCATTATCACTTAAATATATTAAGTTTAAGTTTAAGTTGTGCAGCCAATGTAGGGCCTATGCAGATCACTGGGACTTAATGCCTTCCAGCTAGGGTGGGAGCTACACCACTGATAAGAATGCATAGAGCACTGCTCCACAGAACTATGGCCAACATCATCATGCAATGAAGCACTTAAAATATTTGCACAACCATAGGGGGCAGTATCAGTGTTTTAGTGGTTCTGAAAGATCCACTTGGTTTGTAATCATTTGAAGATAACCTCAACAGCAGCCCTACTTTATGTATAGTGATCTATTTATTAAACGTCCAAGGGATTTGTGCAGACTGTTTGAGACCCCCCGTAGTGTAAAACTCAACATTCAACCCATTGGCCTGAACAATCTCCCTGGTGAAGAGCGACAGCAGCTACCCCCAACCACCATCCTCACAAGAGCGACAGCAGCTAGCCCCCCACTACCCTCCTCCCACCGACCCTACTAACCGAGCCCTTAGTCTGTCAGTTCCTGTATGGATGCAGAGATGTACTGGTACAAACATGCAAAAATGGGGCCAGAAACACTCTACTGGTTTTCCTAATGATTCTCACCCCGTTCATCACGTGAGACCAGAATTCATCTTTATACGTGGCCCAATTTTGCATTTTAAAATGACTTTACTCTCATTGCATTTATAATTCCCGGCAAATTCCAACAAAAAAGAAAAATACACACTCTCCTGGGCACAGACATCCATGGAAAGAACACATTCCGTTTCACAGCAAATTAATTGTTTTTGGTGCTGAAGATCCATCAACCAAAAGAGGAACATTTGATGGGAATTGCAGTCCAACAACAGCTGGGGTGCCACATTTATCCGTTCTGTATCTAAGTATGCAGATCGTTGATCTAAAGCTAAATCGCAATGAAGGGGTTAAATATTATGATATGTGCGTAATCTTACTTGGTTGTTTACTTGCAAGCTTAGTGCTCCATAAATAAAAATAAACCTCATTAAGCAATAAATCAAAGTCAGAATTAAGTCTAAACACTGTGTTTAAGGTTGGCAGAACCAATAAAGATCTAAAATTGAACTTGAGCAGACTCCATCTCATCTGTCTGAGGAATGTCAGAGGAAGAGAATGCAATAATGATTGTCCCATTAACTTAGAAGAAGTAGATGAGACAGTTGTTAGGCTCTGTTGGGGAACATACACAAAGCAACATGACCCAAGCCCGAAGCACACAGCACTTGTACTGATCAGTCCAGACTGTCTTTTATTATTAATTGCTTTTCCTGCGCTCCATATCACAGAAGAAAAATATATGTGTGTTTAAGCAATGAATCAGAATTGAAAGTACTTGTCGGAAAAACAAGCATGTGTCATGTTCCCAATAAATATATCGTAACCCTTCCAACCACTAAAGAGAACTAAAATTTACAACAGATCAATAATGGCAGATCATGGGACTTTTATCATCATAATCATCTATATGATTATACAAGTGCCATACGTATTGCTATTAAAATATGCATTTATCCAAGATCACACTTTGCAGGGCAAGAAGATCTGACAATGACGGGGCTTTAAAGTGCAAATTCTGCATCTCCAAAAGAAAAAAAACACGATTAATGGAATTGTGGGTGAAGCCAGTTTTACACTAAAACAACAATTGGATGAATACCTGCAAAAACATAATATTCAGGGATACAATTTTTAAATTATGAGGAAACAGCTTCTTGAACAAAGGAGAGATCTGACTGCCATTGTGGGGTCAAGAAGGAATTTCCCCCCTCATTTGTGCAAAATTGGAAAGAGCCACAACTGTTTTTTTTGCCTTCTTTTGGATCAACAGCAAGAAATAAACACATATGAGAAAGGCTGAACTTGATGGACGCATGTTTTATTTCAGCCTATATAACTATGTAACATTGGACCATGCTACAATTTAGCCACTTCACATTTTGATCCCTTTACACCCAAGTAAGGGTTGTATGTGAAGACCGGCACCTACTTTACTTTCTGGGGAATATTTGCATGGATTCATGGCAATTGTAGCTGTCAAATTCCTTTAAGACAACAGCACACTTAGATTCCATTCATATTCTGTTAGATTACATTGCAGGAAAAAATCCCAAAAAATGAAATGAGAAAAAATAAAACAAAAAAACAGTGAAACATTTGTCATTTTAATGACTATTCCTTTGTATGAGATCTATCAGCTTTCCAATTCCCCCCTTACTTAATTATTGCCATGTGAAACCTGATTGGATCTGCTTATTTTGGTTGGATGGCACATTAACCTTCTCAGTGGGCTACTGGACCTAAGCTAACAGGGTTCAATGCTGAAACCTGTAAGGTAACAATGTTGTATTTCTGGGTAAAACAATACTTGGTAAGCGAATAAATGGGATCAGTGAGGCAAACCCTGTTTTCTGTCCCATTAAATCAGGTAATAGAATCTAGTGTATTGGACAATGTTACATCGAAACGGCAGGTAAGAACCACTCGGCCCATCGAGTCTGCACATTTTTCTGATATAAAGATTCAGACCTTAATGTGTCCTTGGATTTTGTTTTAGATTCAGGCTGTCTGTATGCCCATCACAAGCATGTTTAAAATTCCCTCACCATATAAACCTCTACCATTTCTAATAGGAGGCTGTTCCATTTATCTACCACCTGCTCCATAAAGCAAAATTATGTGACATGTAAGCCACTGACTAGTTTTATATTATGACCTCTTGTTCCAACATTTGTTCTCGTTTGAAATTTCCTCCTGTACTTTGTATCTCCACTCCATGCTATACATATTGAGATTCTTTAGTCTTTCCTGATAATTTTTATCCTGCAAACCATTTACCATTAACTAGTCCATGTCTGAACTTCCTCCATAATGTCAATATCATTCTGAAGATGGAGTCTCTAGAACTGTATACAATATTCCAGTTGAGGTCTTCCCAGAAATCTGTGAAGTAGTAGAACCATCTCCCTACATGCTTTTTCCCAACACTTTATTGCATTTCTTGCTTACTTTTAAGTCCCCACCTTATGTTTCAATTCCAATTCTAATCCCTGAAACACCACTAGCAGCCAGACCCTGAATATACACCATTAACCACAACCTACTGTCTCATCACCTAACTATTGCCTTATCCATTCAACTTTTTTTTTTGTAATTTAGTTGATCGTTCCTCATTAAAAGAACTCATGCACTATCCACAATAAGCCAGGATTTACAAAGTAATGACACTGAGTATTGGTCATATAGAAAGACCACACCACTCTTACTGCTTGCAGTGATTGCTATAGTACTGCTTTGCTTAGCCAAAATATAGTTATCAATTAATATCACCTTGGTTCATTTTCCTCATGGTCATGATCTATGACCCGATAAAAGCTCAAGACTGATTATATCTTCAGATTCTAATGTTGTACATAGTATCCTAACATGCCTTGTGTACTGAACATCTGGCAGTGATAGCATATTAATGAGACCTCTATCTGCAGGGACCTTGTCCAGACATTGGAGTGTGTGACTGTTCAGCAATTCCCCAAAATGACCCAGAAATGTATGTAAAGCCTAGAGGAAAGAGCACCCAATCATTCCCTTTATCTAGATAGGACTTCTTCTGCTTTGCCACCAAAGGAAGAAATATTGCACTATTATCCAGCTTTCATGGACAGGCTGAGTAAACTGGCACTTGCAGTCTTTCTTTGCTAGGGTTATTTTTCATTAAATGTATTTATTAAATCTATTTAAATTTTTTTTTTACTGCAGATCTCGTGTTCTGCTGAATACAGTAGGGTATTTATGGTCACTCTGGTTAAATATTATTTATGCAAGGACAAGCAGCATCCAAGTAAACGTTTCATAATAGGTCACTAATGCAAAATTTAATTGTAGTCTCTGGGCAACTTGGAGCTGTAATGGTATCAGCCTCACAGCCCCTTTTTAACTAGATGAGGCACTTGACCCTGAGGTTCAAACACCTACCACAGCTGCAATGCTATGCTTTGTGTAGTACTTACATGAGACCCCTGGCCATATACAAGTTTCATGGTTTAAATCAGATTACAGCATTGAGCATACGACAGGTTATGCATGGCGCTGAATGCTTACAGTCCAGGTGTGCATTTTACCATGATGGTACATGAGCCAGGAAAGTCTAATCTTAAAATTACACACCTGTCATCGATTAAAATATTTTAATTGTCAGCCTGGACCCACAGGATGTACCACCCTGACATGACATGCAGCCCTCTGTCTAATTAGACCCCCTTTCTGGCTCCTGATGTCACTTGCCTTTCACCTTTGTTTGATTGCACGTTGCTCTGCATCTTGATTATGGACTCACTTCCCTAAGGGAAACCTTAAAGCTTATCTCAGATTGTAGAGGTGAGAGAGGACATGTCTGTAGAGCCTGATCCATAAGTGAAATGCACTTAATGATTATTTTTTTATTTTATTTAAAATATAATTGTCTTGGTGGTTACACATTTAACAAAAAAAAAAACCAAACCAACAATGAAACATCAGGATCATGCTACCTTATCTTTAGAACTTGAAATATAAAAAAAAACATATTACAGGGACTTATACATATTCAGCATCTCTGCATCGATAATGTATGTGGATTCATGAGTTGTTACAATGTGATCGAAAGTAGCATATCATGTATTAATCCATTCATTCTAGGACAAATATTTATGAGTGACACCGATTTCCATAGATCTCGATCAAGAAGAAGGATTATTTATCATTTATAGCAAATGCAATTATTCCCTACGAAACACAAAATCCCATTTTATTTCATATCTTGTATTCCCAGTTATTCTCAACTTGTAATGTGGAAAAAGTTGGGTCAAAGATCGATTCATTCTATGTGAGTCCAGGTTTTCAGTTAAAGCTCTGATCTCAGCCCTGTACTATTTCAAGATCATCAGAATACTACAGAATCTTTTTTTTTTTTTAACACCCAAATCGGTAAAATTCCAATTTCCAATTTGCATTCTTTAAATGTAAGAAAGCAATTAAACTTGTTCATCCGAAGAGTTGTCTTGTATTCCTTATTGATGTTTCTGTGTTCTAGTTAAGATCTAAGTTCCAGCTTTTCAAAACTCATCAATGGTCTTTAACCCTCTGTATGCCAGAGGACGGGAAAACATATACGATCTACCTTTTCAAAAAGTTTAATTTCTCCAAAGGGCACCAATAGCATGACTGCTACAAGGGCATAAAATGGCATAAGATGAGATAGATCTGTATATACGCTTCTATTATTATTGTATACATTTGAGTCTGACCCATGTTAACTAAAAAAAAGAAAAGGTTAACTGTTTAGTAACAACACCGAGGATGTCCAAAAAGTTGGGAATACGGTTCGGCATCTTTTTCGAATCTGGACGATTTAACTCGATTGAAATAATAGCGCAGCAAGTGTCAGGAGCAGGACGCTCCAGGAAGGGTTAATACGATCATGCACATGGTTAAATGGTAACACTGGGCAGTTTTCAAACCCATGCATTGCTCCTAGTGTTAAAATACCCCCTCTGCAAAGTAGGATTAGTTGAAAAATTCGTAGTGACATTGACAATCAGCCTGGGGTATCAACATTAAAAGAAAAGACGCAATTCGTAAATAATGAAAGAAACAAAAGGTTAAAAACCACAGAAAGAATTCACTACATAATCAACAATACATTCTCAAGTGACAGTGGAATGACAGGACCTGGTCACGACGACACTGGCATCGATCAGGTTAAATGACCCGGCAAGATGTGTAATCCCTTTATTGATCCAAATACCTAAATACGGTTATGCATACAGTACATACATAATGAAAGCCACGGAAATTAGTAAGAAGAACAAAAAAAAAAGAAAAAAAAAAGCTTTTCTGATCTTTTTTAATCTCATCTCGGTGGTTTTGGTGATTTATCTACTCAGGGGTAATGGTGCGTAAAAGTGGTGGTTATCTCAGGGAGGAGAGGGGGAGGAAGGGGGCACTTCCTTTGCTGACGTCAGAGGTAGAATTTAAAAAGGGGGTCTTAGGAGATCCCAGAAGCAGAAGAAGCAGCAGCAGCAGCAGCAGCAGGTTCCTTAGAGCTGATAAGTGTTGTCTCTGCGCTCAGCTTGGAGAAGTCATTGAAGACATGCAGTCCTGCCGTGTGCGCTGTGCCCTCACCTTACTCTCCCTGGCCCTGGCTGTGAGCTCCATCTCAGCTGCCCCTACAGACCCGAGGCTACGCCAGTTCCTCCAGAAGTCACTGGCAGCAGCAGGCAAACAGGTAAAGACCCTCGCTTGGTCTCCATGTATATCATGCTTTTGTTTATATATTTATATATATATATTTTATTTTGCGTATAATGCATATATTTATGTAAGTATGTGTCTGTTTGTGTATATATGTATTTATATATATATATAGGTAGATATACAGTCTGATATCATATAATAGTACTTTAATTAATTCTATGAAATCATATTACATTCAGATGGTGTTTTCTGCAAACATCCCAGAAAGTATTTGACCAAGCCTGTGAGTCTCAGTCTCTGTCCCCATGAGAGATGCTCCAAAAAATCCTTGGACAGAATGGGGAAAGTATAGAGCTGTCCAAGGTGCTGAATGGAAAGCAGCCACTTCGGCTCACATTCAGGGCTTGCACCTTGATAAAGACTTTAAGTGTAATTGATTGATGGTATAGTTTAGATTGCTAATCTCCCAAATTAAGTCTTTATAGTTCCATGCGTACTATAAATATAAGCGTTCCGGTAAATGCATTATTATACATTAATATACATTTACATCTTTTTATATATAGATGGACCATTCAGAATCATGTAGATGTTTGCCAGGTGTAATATTAAAAAAAAATAATAAATAATATACACATAGTTAATGGATGCAATTTATGAAACTGCCAAACTATAAGTGAAATAAATAGAAATATAATGTGAAATAAAATAAAATATTTCTTATTGTGAAATTTATTGGGAAGGAAGAAAGAAATCCTGTTAGGACTATAGAGATCCGCAATAACCATTCAGCTGACAAGAGTAAAATACTGAAGAAAACCCTGCTGCTGCCGTATTACCAATGAAACTAAACTTAATGTTAAAGACGCTTTTATCCCGTATCAACTTCTAGCGGTCCCGCTGAATGTGATGGGAGAATAAAAGGTTTTATAAACGATTTTGCAGAAACTGGTTGGTTGTGTGAATTGTACACTCAAAAAGCACATTTTATTCCTCTACACTTTGCTGACATTTCCAACCAGGTTACGTATTTAATCATTATAACCAACATCTCAACCTTCTATTCCTTTGGTAACAGGAGCTGGCCAAGTATTTCCTGGCAGAATTGCTATCAGACCCATCCCAGACAGAAAATGATGCTTTTGATTCAGAGGATCTGCCCAGAGGTGCTGAGCAAGATGAAGTTAGATTGGAACTTGAAAGATCTGCGAATTCCAGTCCAGTCTTGCCACCTAGAGAACGCAAAGCTGGATGCAAAAACTTCTTCTGGAAAACGTTCACGTCCTGTTAGCTTCCACCTCTTTTCCCTACCTTCTGGCCCTTTATTTTCCTACTCCCTATATCCCAAGCAAAAGCCTTCACCACAGGAGCCGGAGACTGTAAATAACACACAGTTATGGTGAATAAAAATGTTGATTTGGAATTGTTTAATAAAACTTTTAGTTGAAATTGTACATGGTTTGCCTGGGTTGTGATTTTTCGAAAGCTCTTATGATATGCACTCTGCGTTTCACACGGGTGAACTATTTTTAATTCTTTGCTGCAATAAAGTTTGTTCCAAACAACAAATTTTATCGTTGGCCATTGACAGGACACAAAGTGGAAAGAAAAACAAATGTATTAAGACATATTCAATTAGCATGAACGTGTTTACATTATGTGCATCCAAATGTTTCAGATAAACACAAGTGCACAGTAACACGCAATGTCTTATACACATACACCCAAGCTCACTAAGTCTAGTGCACACTCTCACGTACACTCACACACTCTACAAAGATCTGCCTCCCCTGATAATGGTTTGTAATGTGCTTTCACTGAAAGAAAGGAGAATGATGTTATTCAGTTCAATGTTGTGTATGTAAGTACTGTCTTTTGTAGCAAGTAACTTGCACACATGCAAGGGCACTGAGATTGAAAGAAGACGCAGTAATCAACTTATATTGTTTAAGCAATCAAACTGTGTATGTGTAAAACTGACTAATCCTATTTTGTTAATAGCATTATAATATTATATTCTTCGGATAGATCTGTTCTCGTGCACTCTTCAAAGGCAAAATAAAGACCTTAATGATCTAATTGCTGCATATAATATGTGTCTTGAACCTCTTTTCAATCTGCTTGTTTTACTCTCTCTGCGTAATGACTTCTATTTAGAAACAAATGACTTTGAATAACCCTTTTAGTATTCTGCTTTATTCCTGCTGTGTGATCGCAAGAGTTTTTTCTTGCATACCAGCTGGCTGCAGGCAAAATCATCTTTAGGTCTTCCAAGAGTAATAATCATAGTTATGAATATACTTAGTGTAAACTGAGGATTAATGGCCAATGACAGGGAAAAGGCACTTTTAAAAAAAAACATCCTGCCTTTTTCAAATGGCAGTTAAGCTGTGCAGATACAGCCATTTGTTTCATTTGTGGGCATCTATTCCAGTGGAATAAACATTATCGCTCAGTTTCCGACTTTCATGGTTTTCCTTATTTCCACTTGTCTCATTTGCCTCCTCAATCTTAGATACCTTCAATTTTACTCATTCCTCGTTACAGTTATCCCTAGATTCTTACCCGTATTTATATGCTCCTTGGACCAGATATGAGGAAGACCAAGTGCACCGTTTCTCCATGCCTGCAGATGGTCAACAATTCATTCCATAGAGCTGTTCCTGTATATTTATTCCTTGATTTACCGGTCTTAACATTCTTAAAAGTTCTGTGAACAACTAGGCTCTGCTAAGATGTTTACGAAATTAGCATTTCATTTGCCTTCAAAGTGCTTTATTCCTACGCTTATTGCATGCACAGAAGCATATATCAGTATTTCTCAGTAACATAAATGCCAGCAGGCTGAGATATTTAGCATCTTAGCCATCTTATTATTCAAAAGTCCCATTTGGTATCATTATTTGTCATCAGATAGGCAGCATTAGGTAGATATGCCCATTGTGTATGAAAACTTCGGTAGTTCAGCCGTTTTATATGCAAAACTACAGGTTTTATGCTAAAAAGCCTAAATATGAAAGCTCCTGTATACATTTACGTTACCCTCTTCATCACCAGAGGGGTCATTCACTAATGTAAAAGTGGTTTGCATTGCTCATAAAATCTGTTTAAATGCCAGCAAGACAGAGAACATCTTAATGGAATGGATTGGAATAAATAACCATAAATGTAGATTGAAATGCTTAGTTTGTATCCACTCTGACGCAATATATTGTAGGCTACGTTCATCTGCCAGAAACTGCAGTTTATGATTCTACCCTTTCTCTCATAGATAGGTGGTTGCTTCACAGTATCCATGAAATGATTAAAAAGAGAGTGTATGTGTCATTAGGTTAGTTTTATTATCCACAAGGCAACCTAAACTACTCTGTAGCACTGCATACTGGGCCAAGCATGCATTGGGGCACTTAACATTGCCGTGGACCTGGTGTCGTAGTAACCCAAATGAGACTAATCCAATATCCGCCCCTGTTAAAAAATCAGTTAAATCAAGTATTGGTTGTTTTAAATGTAATAGCCAGAAAAAAATAATTCTGTTTTTTACAGATTGTTTTAAATTGATATAAAAGAATACTATTGTATTAACACTGAAAAGGTCATTCTAAATAATGAAAATATAATGAATCAAGGTCACAGTAGTATAGCATCTGGATTTTATTGTTACTGAGTATTCATCATAAGGTTTATCTCAAAGAGCTGAATATGACATGATACTGTGGTCTGGCTCAACATGGAAAGTCTTAGGTATCATGAGTGAACAAAAAAATAATCATACACGGTATCTCCAATATTCAGATTGGTAAAACAAATTCTCCACCCTAATCAACCATGATTTTTCATTATTAATTAGTAAATCTACTAATTACTCCACAATCTCATCTAAGGCAGGCTGAGTATTCTTTTTATTGTTTTTGTATAATTTTGGATTTGCACTGCAGCTGCTGCGGAATGCACATCTCATGATTCTCAAGTGTCCTATTGTGGTTAAAAGTCTTTATGTCCCCTTTTTACTCCCCTCCGACTACCCTCTTTTTTGTAATACCTCAGAGTGCTAGGCTACACAACACAATACGGGGTGTTACAATAAGTCTTCAGTACAAACACTACCTTTTGTTGACTGCCTCTACAATATTATTCAGCAGCCATATTCAAAGTCAGTAAAATATTTTAAAATCACACAAAAAAAACAAACTGGTACAAAAGGAGATGAGAGTCCTGCTCTTCCAAGCTTACAAGCTAGACTGGGGTAGTTGTGGCTAATCTTTACCACCCCAGCTGCTGTGAACTAAAGTTCTCATGTTGTGCAGGTACATGCCAAACAATTCTGGGCAACGGGGATGTGGTAAGGAGGTATTGAGGTGGTAGAGGAGAAAGGTGGGGAGGATATCCCCCTCTGGAAAAAAATCCAGGTCTGAGTTGCCGTAACGTAATGCAGAGTTAAATCATCAGATTGAATTTCACAGATTCTTAACGCAATAACTAAGCATTATGTAGGGTCAGCTCAGCCTACTCTTCTGTAGTGTCAGAGGAATTTGCACAAGAATACGCCATTACTACTTCAAACTGTGTCACATAATCTGTTTCTGGTTGGCGCAGCTTGTTTTGCTGCAGTAAGTCATTTGCCTAAGAAGCACAACACATTGTAGGCCCCTCTGGGAAGAAGAGAATTGAATCTTTAAGCTGGGTCATCATGTCACTGAGACCGGAAGCTTCGCTTCCACCCTGTGAACCTCGCTAAGGAGACTTGTAAGATAATGAGTATTTCAAATCATTATCCGCTATAACACATGCTATGAAGCTGGAGCAGCTTTTTATCCAAATAGCTTGTTTTTAAAGGCAATTAATTCTCGGCAGTGTAGGGCACTGGATATAATTACTAAAACCAAAGAATTATCTTGTCATCTTGCAAGAGGCAGGGCTGTTGAGCTGAAGAAGAGCTGAAGCAAAACTCACTTCACTACATGCTACTAAAATGTTTCAGAGAGTTCAGCAGAGGGATGAGTGTACATTTGCCAGAAAAAAAACACAAAACAATAAAATACAAAACTTTGTTTCTGGTTATTTGAAGATTGCTGCAATCGCATATATTGAACATGTACTCAAAAATCAGGAATTGCGCAAGAATTGTTAAAACTTCTCAATGTGAAATATGATAGCTTTCACTATTCACAAGAATATACTACTGGATGTTTAATTCAAAAACATATGTTATTAAATATAGAATCAGAATGATAAAGCACTTATAAGCTTCTTTAAGGAACAAATCCACAAATATTTGTACATGCCGGATTTAAAGATAACTTCCTTATAATATCAGTTTAATATTCATTAACCAAAACACAAACATTTGCAATAGCATATATTTGTAGCAGATAGAAATCTTAAAACAAGGATGAGGAACATTTGGAGACATGCAGTAATATTATCAAGGGTGTCAATATTAGTGGACGGCACATATATATACATATATATATATATATATATACACACACATATATATATATTTCTACTATTAAAGCATCAGGGATTACAGATCTTTGTTAGAAAGACACTTGTCTTCTGCTCCCGCAAGGCATCGGGGAGAGCATCAGAGCCAAACCAACCCCTTCTGGACTTACCCCTGATGTAACTGTTTGACAGCAAGGACTTGGATAGCAATTTGATCCAAAAAATATACGACAAATAAATTCACATTGATTTAACCATTTGCTGACATATTTTGCATGGAAAATCGATATGACTTATCATTTCAAAATAATCACTATCACAAAATATATTTTGTTTATCTGCTTTGATCTTTCTGATAGTTGACTATTATAACTAACTGAATTACCCTCTCTATGGTGAAGACATTTTCTTTGCAATTAGATTCTCAAAATGTCTCTCATATTAGCTTGGAATTATTATATTCATAAGAAATGTGTTAATTCATGATAACAGATTATTATAAATTCCCACACGGCTCTGGAACAAAGCTTTATTCTGTACGTTTGGGGTTAATGCACTCTGTCCCATGGGGTTTTCATGGAAAACCATAGTTATTTGTCTTTTTGGGGGGTTTAATAATAATAATTAGGACTAGGGGCCATACAATACATAATTGGGACACTCATTTGCCTTTGACTTGACCATAATCCAACATATCCAGGGCATGCCTAATATATCTTTTTTTTCTTTTACTTACCTAATTGGGAATGGGGGAACTCAGGTCAGTCACCAGTAAACCATTAGCGATGCTTGTTACTGCTTATGCAGGGCATGGGGATGCATAATGCGTCAGTTTCTCTGCAGGCAAAGTCACAGGGTTACATGTCATAACTGCCCTGTGGATGTTGTTAGTTACACAGAAAGCAAGGTGATTCTGGTCAGTTATAGTCACATTTTCATTAATTTATTTCACATTACAGTTTATCTATCTATATATCTTGCTGTTAGATTTTATGAAAATAAATTATATGTATAAATATATATATATAATATATATATATATAAATAATATGTATATATACTGTATATATACACAGTATATACAAACACACACACACACTATATGAATAAAAGTATCGGGGCACCTGACCATTACACCAACAGGGACTTGATGACATATATTACGCCAAACTCCAACCATGTGCTTGCTTTGTGCAGCGGAGCACAGTCATGCTGGAATAGAGAATGTCCCCAAACTGTTCCCACAAAGATGGAAGCATAGCATTGTCCAAAACTGTCTTGAATCAGGGACATTCAGTTGCTGTTACAGTAGGTGGCTTACTCTTATGTTGGTATTGGGACAATATTTTCAAGGAACCCATTTAACCCCAAGAGTTTTTGGTACCTCAAGTCCCAGAGCAATATTGCCATTTTTGCACTATGTCGGTTCACCGATTATTCTCTTTTCCTGTAAATAGTGTACCTATTGTCACATACCTGGCTGGCGGTGCCTCTGGGTCCTCGGACCGGCAGCCGCCGAGGAGAAGAGGGAGACCTCCCACTGTGCCGCGGCTGCTGGTCCGAGGACCCAGACGAACCGGCAGCCAGGTATGTGACACCCATGTAAACTATATATTGTTTTTTCAAGGAGAGTTAGAGCTTTCTTTTGATACAATAGTTGGATGATGAGCTGAAAATTTAGAATGAGAAATTTAGTAAAAAACTAGCGACAAATAGAAAAAAACCTAATATTTTTAAAATTTTCCCTCTGAATCCTCACAAGATTAGGTAAAGTGATGGAAAATTCCCTCCAAGATCATCAATTCAGGTGTCCTGATTTCAGAAATACCTAATTTATATAGATTTTCCATACTTTCCCAGCACCAGGGAGCATACTATGAGGTGTACATTTTTTGTATAATTTTTATGCCTATGGCTTAACGGGTTTTGGGGTTGTGAACGGGAGCAGGAGGGTTATACTGGCTAGATGTTATGCTAGGGCAATGGGATGTAAGGTTTTTTTAAGAATTTTTTTATTATCTTTTTTTATATATATTTTTTTTTAATTTTTTTATTTTAATTTTTTTTACATTTTTTTGTATTTTTTATATATTTTTTTTACACAGTAATGGTAAGAGGTCCTCCTTAGGGACCTCCTGAACATGCCAGTGATGTCACAAGAGAAAAAGGCTCCAGGCACTCAAGGGTTCCAGCTCAGGCAGATTTATTGAAGGAGAAGGACAGCAACGTTTCGACCTCACAATGAGGTCTTTATCAAGTTTGCAGATTCCTCATTCTAGTGATGTCACAATGACATCACTTAACTCACATTATTTTTTTGATATTATTTATATTATTATTTAATGAATTTTTTAATTATTTTTAAATGACTAGCCTTTTTTTTCTCCTTTTCTGTTTTAGCACGGGAGGAGGGTAGAGACTTGACTTCTCACGCCCCTCCCCGCGATCCCCCTGCACTGATCACACTGTGATCTCTATGCAGGTCCTCACAGACGTGCATAGAGATTGCAGCGTCCTCCGCTGTCCTCCGATGAGACACAGACGCTATGCACGTCTGTGAGGACCTGCATGATCTCCCGTGCAGCGGCAGGGATGTGTCCAAGAAGGGCTACATCCATAGGGCATTCTTGAGAGGCGTTTTTTGGTCGTCCTGGTACATCCATAGGGGATTGAAGTGGTTAAAAAAAACAATTTTTCTCTTTGTTTATTACCCTGTCTGAATAGGGGAAAGGGGCCACATTCCTTATATACGTGCATGATTGTGTGTGCTCTTGGAGACCCACAGTCTTTTAGTACATTCTTACAGACCAGAAGGCTTCTTGAGTCCTGACAAGTTTCTGTCCTGATCTCTACTGCTAGGGAGGAAAGACTCCACTCAATAGCTGCCCATGTGACCTATTAATGTCTGTAAAGAAAAAACTTTATGCCTTTTTGCTTATTAGGCCACAATCATTTTCAAAATGCAACATGCCTGCATGAACACTTTCACGCTAGATGCTTGCACCTATTTTTCCTCTACTTTCTTTAAATAGTATATATACTTATTACTGCTCATTGAAGGATTTCCTTCCAGTCCTGAATACTGTAGTCCTCGCAAGCATCCTGATTGGCCCACTATGCATACTCCATGCCCGTATAGAAACAGTAGCTATAGTCCCCTTTTTGTGATTGCTGATCACTGTCGTTGTAGCCAATCTACAGCTTCCTGATACAGCTTAGATGTGCCGTTTGTCTTTTAGTACCCAATACGGTATTTTGATTCTTCTCTGATTCTTGTGTGATTGTGTTATTTTGATTGTGATTGTGTTATTTATTGTGTGATTGATTCTTTTCTGATTCTTGTGTGATTGTGTTATTGTCATGCCACATATATAGTTATTGACTTGTGTCCATGTTAAGGATACCAGAACACCCTTTAGAAGGCACTAGATTTAGCACCTTTCTTGAAAAACTTTGAGTTCAAAAACAGTACATTGGAGTTGTAGTCAAACCACCTAAGAGCTAAAGATTGTATGCCACTGGAAGGAACAAATACTTTTATTATAAACCTTCGATATTAGCCATGTAACGACTCTCCTAAAATGGAACAATAATGCTAATACTACGACAACTACTACTACTACTACTAAGAATAATAATTACTCATGTTACATATATATCTGCTAATCTATAAACCCTGCAGTAGTTCTGACGGTTTCTTCCTCAAGCTGCATCCGTTCAGTGTGAAGTAACATAGCTATTGATGTTGTCAGGATTTGAATAAGCGAATACTGCTTTTTTCTTTTCCCTCAATCACAAGCACAGCAGGAATTTCATTAGCCCTCGCATTGCAGCTGGATGGTTTGATAGGGTACCTGGTGAGGAAACTTGTTAAACTTCCATAGACAGATGAGAAAAGAAAAAACATAAAGGAATCACCGCACTGTTAATCACCCTGCATCCAAAAAAACTATACAAGGAGAAGTTGTGCAACAGATTCTTTACTTGCCTGAACAAATAGGATACATTGTTGTCTTTGGAACTGGGACACAGTTTCAGCATCAGTATGATGGGCAGTGAATGCCAGAGCAAATTATGTAATACAATAATTACATAATGATTAGTAAATCCAAAGTACACATGCATATATGCACCTTGAAGAAGCTATTATAGCGAAACGCGTTATGCCGTGACGTCATTACGTTTGGTACGCTCCGTTACGAAGGAGGAGGAGTGACTGAACCAAACGAGGAAGTGTGGATAATAAACTACATTGTGGGGAAAGATCTCACCCCAAGGAGGCTGACTGTGGACACTGGACTCCATTTTCTTAAGAACGGATGTTATTTATATTTTTTTATATTAAACACCGCTATACTCATTATGCTGCTGTCTGTTTTCATATATATGTCTGAAAACCCTATTCAACTGAGAATACCGCTACCTGGAGAGAAGTGTTTACTAAGGAAAGACTCTGAACAACGCTCCTCTAAGCAGGGGTTGTGTAAAGAAATTTGCAGAATTCTTTTTAGAAGTGGGAAGCATATTTTATATTCTCCACATAGATGTGCACCACGTTTGTTATATTGCATTTTACATATACAGCAAGTCCGGTGACATGAAATTTCCATGAAATACCAAAACATATCCTTAAGTAATGTAATTCAAAATGTATTTCCAAACCATACTACATACAACCATACAAAATCAGGAGTTTTTGATGATATGCAGATTAACACTTACCATCTAAAGTATGAGCCAACCTTGGAGTATCTCTACTGCAAGACGTTAATAACAAATCCTGATTGACACATGGGTGATGCAGTTTCTAGTAACATCGCTAAGGGGTCCAAGAACAAGCATTAGACCTGGCACATTTACAACTGGAAAATTGTCAGTGGCCCTTATTCTATCTCAAGGGATGTGCAATGTTTTTTTACCAGGTCTTTCTTAGGGCAGTTCCTAAGCTAAACACTGCTTCGTTGCTTTGGAGAAACAGCAGAGTGAACCGGAGATTCCGGGAAGTAGAGTCCTCAGATATATTAACTATATGGGCCGAATGGTTTCTTTTCTGCTGTCACTTTCTATATTCAACTGTATATAAACATTTTTAAAAGTCAATAATAAAAACACGTATATTTGGTTACAATGTTAAATACATTTGAGTACAGAGGACTGAAAGCAGTGTAACGTCATAGGCCTATGGTTAACTTTGTGTAGCTTGAAATGCATAGCATCATTAGTTCCCTTTCTCCTCTGTGCAAAAGAGGTCATAGAAACAGAGATATGTTATTTCTTTAAATAGGTGGGCATTGGTGGGTGTTGTCCTAGGGGAGACTAAAGCTTCTTTTAATTACTCCTGCCACAAGTGGTAATAAAGTGTACAAAAAACATTGTGTACATTAGTAACATGCTAAACAGGTAAGATTTTATTTCCCAATAATATGGATACATTCTCGCAAAAATGGATCATGGCGATCACTGTCTCTTCATCGGATAGAAAGTACTGATTGCGAATCTGCTGTTTTCCGACAGTATTCTGTAGAGTCAGTCTACGGTAACCAATTAAAGCCCCTGCATCATGAAGAACATTCCCTTCCCTCTTCCAATGCCGAATTAGCCAGAAGAGAGCATTTTAAATATCTAAAGAATTTAGGCTTTTTTTTTTAAAGAATTTAGGCTTTTTAAAGATCTCTTGTATAAATGACTATGAAACCATGTAAAACGTTTCTGTGTATTTTATTTCTATTGTTCAATCCCAATTTTAATGCTGAAATAATAAATTAGAAGTGTACTGTCAGTATCTTTCCTCTGCTAAAAATATTTGTTGACTGCCATGGACATTTTTTAATCTCTACGGTTTGAGGTAATTACATCCAACACACATTAACATTAATAAATATTGACTTTATTTGGCATAGCATCTGAGTCAAGCGTCCTTCCTGGTTAAATGGAACGCATTGAGCTTACTAATTCAATTAAAGAAGTAAAAATGAATTGCCATTTTGAAAGTTTCTCTCTCCTAGTTAACAATTAACCCTAATGAAGAAAGCTCTCTATGGAAAGGTGTTCAGGAATATGGAAAATGGAAGAAAGCACTTAAGTTTTAATGAGGCTTTAAAATATTAGCAGATAAGCTTGAAAGTGCTGTATTTACAGAGACAGCCCTAATTGGTGAAGTGCTTCAGAACAGTGAACTAAAAGCTCGTTTCTACTCAACCTAAGTGTAGTGTTATTTCTGGAGGAGATCAGACATGCATTTCTGGAAGTCTAAAACAAGATCTCTAAAAAGACACTCCACATAAACATTAGTATACATAAGTAACTACAAAAACAAGCACATTAATAAGAGTTAAGTACAAAGTCAATATATGTATGTTCCAACTCTATGCGAGGCACTGATAATAATATCGTGATGGGACGGGGAAGAGAAAGCTAGCGATGGGTAAGTGACACAAGTATGGAAAACACCGAAGAATACTTTAGTTTCTAAATATTAAAGAGAATGGTGATTTTAGCTATTTTTGCTCCAATAAATGTCCTTCATCTGGAGGTTGCTAGTGTAATATTTGGGTGACTCTCCCTGCTCAAACATCACACCGAGCTGATGCTAATGAAGTCTAATCATCCACAAACTTTCATTAGTCTTCAGAATTGTAAGGTGGTTTGAGAAAGGACCATTGCATATGATGGCGCTATATACTGTAAATCAATAAACAACAATAGAGTGTCCAAATATATGATTTAAGATTGATCCATTCCATAGTTTAGCACAAAGCAGTATGAGTGAAATTAGTGTTTGTCTAGTTTGGGGCTTCGATAACAGAGCTAGAACAGATACTGAACATATGACTTATATGCAGCTGCCTGAAAATATTATAATACGCAAAACCTAAAATTGTTTTTAAATCTCATACTAACTACAAAGCAATTTGGTGGGAGTTCCTTTTTCAGTACCATGTTAAATTTGCTCAAGTTTGAAATACAATTGCAGAGTATCCACAGATAACATTAGTCGTTCAACTTCAGGTGGTGCTTACTAAAATATTATCCAAACGCAACGTACCAAATACATTTTGTGTACTTTGCTGTTCCTGCTGATTTTGCAATAATCAACACAACTAGAACCCTTTAAGAAGTTTGTCAGAAATAGGATTCCCCCTAAAGCAACGAATATAAGATTACCAAATCATTCAATTTTGAATTTACATCAACAGTGCAGGCGAATGTACTGCAGGTAGAAACAAGCTTAGGGGTAATAAATGCAAGCCTCAGCTCCAAACTTGTCACCTCATTTATCTTGTACCTGAAGAAAAGAGTTAAAGTGCCCTGTCCATTTCTGGAGTTGTGAAGTTAAGTGCTGCTGACCACTGTGCAATGGTAGATACTGATATATAAATACTGACTGAACAAGCATTAAATATACAATCATGATGTGCAATTAAAACATGCAACTCACATATTCATCTCACAGCTTATCTGTGCCCCCTTTGCCCCCAAACAGTTTTTATTTGCCATCATTGTCCCTTGTCCCCGGACATACACAATGGCACACATATGTAAGCACACACTTGCTCATACTTACTAACGCAAATGTACAAACTAATTCTAACACATATACTCCCTCTAGTCACACCACCCATGTAAACACACACTACATCTCACACATCTACTGTATGCTCACACACACACACTTACATGCTCACACGTTTATACATCCACATCCATGGTCACACTTATACATAGACCTGCATGATCATTTACACTTATACATAGACCTGCATGATCATTTACACTTATACATAGACATTAATGTTCACATACACTTTTACACACACATTCATGCTCACACGCACTTATACATAGACATGCATGCTCACATGCATACAAACATACAAAGCCACTCCCACCTGCTTGCACCTCCTGACCTCTCCTGTAGATTTGGGCCAGTTGTTCTTACACCCCGCTGTATGCCTGTCACTCTCCGTGGTGGTTCAAAATTGTTTATAAAGGGACAGTCAAGGTCAGAAGGTATTGAAGAGGTACAGAGAGAGACAGGAATAAGTGGTTGCAGGGGGCGCCTGGCCCCTAGACGGACAGGCCCTGTTGCGACCACTGTGACCCCTGTCGTTACGCCACTGTTTCAGGTAGATTAAAACAGTGGCGTATTCTAGCCAGACCTAGGGCGACAGGTCAAGGTGGGCAACAGCCCCTCTGTCACAAAACAGGAAGCCTGATTTCCACTAGAAAATGGTCCGATTAACAGGGAGATCAATGATCATTGATTAACACGGCGGGGGGCTGTGCCAAGTTCCGCACTTCCTTTCGAGGTAGAGTGCTGGCATATGACATGATAGGCCTAGGGCAGTGCCCAAGGTAAATGTTATGGAGTTATAATGCATATATTGTAATACTATTAGCTTATGATAGAACTGCATTGCCATATACTTTCTGTTTCATGTTCTGACTTCTGACCTGGATGCAGTTCTGTATCTGAACATGGATCCTTACACACTAACAGCTTGCAGTGTCCTTGTTGCAATACCTGAAACAGTAAATACGTCACTGGGTAAAATAAAATACCACTTTGCTTCTGTACATATCATCATGTGAATCAGTCATGTCAAATATTGCTGTCCTGGGCATATGTACCGGTACTATAAAAAGCCAACTGTTTTATAAATAATGTTCTTTTTTTAAAAAAAAATTACATAACTAGTGGCATCTATAGACACCTTACAGGAAGAGCCAAAGAATCAACTGTAAATTAGAATTGTCCAAAAACAATGGGATTTAAAAGCAATTTGAGAGCAGATAAAAACTGTTCGACCCATCTAGTCTGCCATTTTTTCTCCCTGTAAAGCCTTAATCAGTCCTTGGTTTTGTCTTAGATTCAGGATAGCATAATGCATCTCCTGCATCTCCTAGGTGGTTGGGGAAAATGCATATGGGGAATTCTACAGAGTCCCCCACACATTTACAAAAGGGACACAATGGAAAATCAAAGTGACCTCTCAGATGTCAAATGCATTAAAGTGCATATGACAGCTGGAGTGTCATTTTAACATTCAAAGATAATTCAGGATAATTCTGCTCCAAAGTGGTACAATCTCCACAGCAAATTAATGAAATATTTCTACTGATTGTGTTGTTTTAACCACAATGCACCAGATGTGCTAAGTGCACATCAACCACAAAGTTTCTGAGCCAACATATGAGTTCTGTTGAATTTATTTAGGCTTTTAATAAGGCTCCTGCACATTAATTCCTACGCACAGAAAGCCGAGTGTGTTGTTAAAGAAATAATAGTATGCACAACAGTGTCTTTATTCAGCAGCTGTGATTGGAAAGCATGTAAAACCAAAATGTTGCAAACACAATATGTACATAATGTCCACAGCGCATTCACCCAGAGAAATACAATAGAAATGGGCATAATCCAGGAAATTACATTGCGCTATGCTTGCCAGTTTTGTTGACCTGTAGGCAAAGCTACATGAACAATCCACTGTAATTATATTGTCTTCCCTTGCCTCACCTACTACCTTTGGGACATCTTTTACTATACTTGCTATAGAAAGAGTGTCTCTGTATTTGAGGCTACCTCAAAATTGCATGGAATACAAGTTTAGTTGGAACATATAGTTAATGAAGCACATGTTTCAAATTGATTTGAAGAGGTAATAGCAGGCCAATGTTTAATGCTTCTAAATGTAGGCCTCAACTAAAGTTCATAGATGGATCCAGAGCCTGATCATGGGAAGGGCACTTTCAGATTTTTCTCCCCATCACCACCACAATAGTGTTTGTTTTTTACAGAATGGACAATTTTTGCATTATCCGTTTGTGTGTATCTGAGCCCAATCTATCAGACAAACACCCTGACTAATGGCTCAGTCTTAATCACCCAGTCTGACCCTTTGACTAATGGAAGTCTATGAATGAACAGACTTCATTTGCATTGCTGTAAAGCATCAGCTTTGAAAAGTCAAAGAAAGGGGGTTTATTGGAACCAAATGAAATAAAAGCAGAACACACATTAGATAATATTGGGTAACACTATATGGCCATATATTGTTTAGCCACAGAAGGCTTTAAATTGCTTGAGAGTTTCATATGGGTTAAAATGCAGTGCAGTCTCACTGATTCTTCTCCTTGGTAAGCAATAAAGCCATGAATATTTAGATAGGACTCCCCAAACTTGGGGTACTGTGTGGCAGTAGAGCGTTAGGCAATGTAGATATTTGCAATTGGAGCACCCCTCTTCTCCTACTTGAGGGGGCATCGTATTATACATTTGTATTATTTGAGCCTGAGACTAGCTTAGCGCACCGACATTTTTTTTTCTTTCCCCTGTTTGCACATATTTGAGGTTGTTGGCTCCTCATCAGTCTGGTTGCAGCTTGCTGTCCAGAGATTAAATGGGAGGAGGTTTAATTGCACCTCCCCAACACATTTAAAAGGTTTTGGTAGCGGTATAAACTCCTTTGTGTGCCCACTTTGTAGGAGGTGAGAGTAGGTTCTCTCCCTATTGAGAGAGAAGATAGAAGATGTAGAACAAGAAGTTGCAAAAGTGGAAGTGGCCATCAGAGAAGTGAGAGAAACAATGAACGAGAATGTGAGT
>VKOC01003143.1:0-60988 GCA_009364415.1 Spea multiplicata
GAGGCGTGTGTCTTCCCCCTCTCCCGCGGTGCATGCTTCACATCTGAGCGCCGGAATATGACATCATATTTCGGTGCTCAGCATGAAACGACGGCACCGCGACGGAGTCACGGAAAGTGAGGGGCACCGAGCGGTTGCTGAAAGACCCTGACCGGGATTTTAATTAATTAAAAGATTGGGGTTTTTTTGTTGTGTAAAAAAAACTTTATTTGACACGGAGGATGTTAAATAAAGTTAGAAAAAAAAACAAAAAAACCCGATGTTTTAATTTAACAAAATGGTAAAAAAATGAAGCAGGTCTGCTTCAAGCAGCCAATCAGTGGCAAGATTTCCCAAACCATGGAGGAGGATGACATCTGCAGATGCAGAGCTGCAGCTTTTATCTTAGTTTCATACTTTATTCTTTACTCAGTACTTTAATATTTATTCTTAGTTAAATTATACTTGTTTATGTATGTGTTTAATGATAGACAGTAATTCATAAAACATCTTTCATCTTGTTTATTTCAGTCACAATGCTTTACTGTCCGTAACAGAAAAACCATAGCAAAATGATAGAGAAAACCACTATTTAAAATAAAATATTCTATGTAAAACAGAATAATTTTCTGTCAAATTAATAGACACTGCATGTTCCAAAATCTGTGTGTACCACAGTTCATCAAACAGATAGCTGGATACAAGTAAAATCACTGAAGATGTACATAACATTGTTTGGATACATTTTGTTCTGACAAAGTTGGGGGTGGTACTGAAGCTTTCATTTTTTAACACTTAAGAACAAATCTTATTAAAACTAGATTCCAATATGACTAAAACATTCCAGCTGTTCATTAACAAGATGCTTCGTGACACAAGTTAATTGATAAATTACAAATTAATTAGAGACATTCTAAAACTGTATTTTGGATAATATGACTGTACATATGTTTAGTAATTCTTCTTGCTAATACCGTCAAGTTTAAGATTGAATTACAATACTATGGGACCAAGTAAAAGTTATATGTTAATTTCGTATGCATACCATATGTGCAAAAACATGTATACAATGGACCACGTATCATAATATGCAGCTGGATAACCAAATTGCTAGAAGCACTATTAATTAACAGAGGTATGCTAATTTGCTCAAACATAAAATCACTAAGATAATTCAGTTCACAACTAGGAGCCACTTTGTTGAGTATTGTATTTTCCTTAAACTCTCTTTTAGTCAATGACATCATTAAAAAGACATATCTGTCAATAGACTAACTTCAGTATATCAAGATATGACCTAGTCTGTATAGATTGGCTTCTGAATATCAGCAAATGCAAAAGAGTCATTACTCTCAATGGCAGAGACCATTGGCAGATACATACATTATCTGTAACTGCCCTAGGGGTTTAGAACACGTTAATCTAATTAATACCTGTGGAAAATGTTACTCTTTTTTTGCTGGGCAAAACATATTATTTAAATTTTTACTAATGTAAATTTTCTTGGAATATGGATGGTATATTACAAACAGTAAAGCACCACCCAATGGCGTGTTGAAGAAAATGTGTCCTTTTGGCAAACATTAGTACATTAAATAAATCTATGTAATGATGTTTTCATGCAATATAAATACACATATAATAAACAAGCTTCGTATGTATGACAAGGGTGTTGTCATCCACCAAGTGAAGTCATGAGTGGCAAAAATCCCAGTATATTGGAAATTGTGTTGCATGCTTCTAATGGGGCTTGAATGGGGCGGCCAAACTTGAATCAAGACTTCTCAAATCAATGGGGAATTCAGTGCATTACTTTTAGTATGTTTTTCTGTTTACGTCAAGTTTATTTTTATAGCAATACAGAGAGAGGTCTCAGTACAATGTTATTTTTTGAGTGCATTAATAATAAATTGTTTTATTTATAGTGTTATACTATACAGTGCTGTGCTAATGTTTCTTTTTCTCCTTCCCCCTCATATATCCTATATATACCATACATATATATATATATATCCCTATATACAGTATATACAGTTCTGGGGCGGTCCCAAGGACAGAAGATTGCTTTCTCTGTATTGCTTTGTGTATTCCTGGGGATTGGGGGAGGCTTTGGCTTTATAAGGAGTATTTTATTTGTTTTTCCTTATTTTTTTAAGTCTGATTGGTGAAGTTTATTTTTTTATTTAAATCTTTGCATAGCTTCTTTCTCTGGTCTGAATATGAGGACTCAAAAGTATAATTGGTTGAAGAGACCTTTAAAAGGTAAGTCAAAATGCTTGTTTTTATTTCATAGGCTGCACTTTTCCAAGTGTCACTGTCTCAGCACCCAAAATGTACTTGGATGAGTAGCCTCCATCAAACCTGGATAGGCTAGAGGTAGGGTATTGGACCGTATTAAATCTATGCTGTACTGTGCAAAAGTTTTAGGCAGGTGTGAAAAACATGCAGTAAAGCAAGGATGTTGGACACTGGAAGGACATCATCAAAATTGTGACAACAAGCCTGGAGGTTAAAGGTTATCCACTCCCAGCTTATAGTAACCAAAACAGATTTCTAGGTCCTATCATACATGATAACCTGTGGGTTTGACCCCATGATTTTGGATCTGTTTCACTTAATCTTTTGTAATTCCCGCTATCGATGCAGGTTCCACCACCTACTCCTTGACCAGTGTGACCACTACCCTTACTTCCCACCCACTTCCTGACTAAAAAAGTGTAACTGGTGCTAGCACAACCTCTAAAGCCCGATAAGAACCTCTTTGTCCTGACCCAAATGAAATCTCACCCCCAGAAAGCTCAGGGGGTTATTGTAAAATAAACTATAATACAAAAGATACATGTGTATTATTGTAATCTACACACAGTAGAGGTAATGATAGTCCTCATTGTTGCACCACGGTTTATTTTATAAAGAAAACATGGGGCACCAGGTAAACTAGATAGGCCGATATTCTAGGAAAAGAGAAAACAGACTTAGTAGCAGTAGCGGAATTTGATCATTTGCTCACACACAGTAGGATATTTTGTTTTTTATAATTTGCTCGAGCTATTTATACCGCAGCTGTGAACATACAAATATATTTTGACATTGTTGTTAAAAAGCAAACCTAAAACAATTGTCATTACAGAAATATGTTCAGATGCAGAGCTTTAAAGAGCCAGATGGAAATGTAATTATATCATACTACAGTAGTTTTTGTATACTGAAGAACTGGGAAATAAAAGCAGACACATATATAAATATATAACAATGCAGAAAAAAAATAAAAACTTAGTTTAGATAGATATAGAGAGATGAATAGAGATAACAGTAATGAACCATTTGCTTCTACTTTCAGCACCATAGCATCTGCTTTAAAAATAACCCCTTTTGATCTTAACATAACTCTGTCACGCTGTATATTGGAGTTATTGCCTGGCGACATCATGTTACCTTGCTGATAAGATCTCATTTTAGTTGGTACATTTTAGGTGACACAAACATTGATTACAAGAGTCTTGCATCGCAAATAGAATGCTCTTGGTATTCTCATGCCGCATTTCCACCTCAAACAAACACCTCAAAATGCAGATAACGGTGACACGAAAAGGATTAAATAAATGATTTTCTACGCATCATTTTCTGCAGAAATACATATATTTAGGAAACAAAGTCTTGATTAATGTCAGACATCTTCAACGTATATGTATGTGTGCATATCATAACACAGTGCGTTCACGTTCTATGTTCTATCTGGGGAGAGACACCTTGTGCTGTTACTATTTGATTATTAAATATTTGATTATTAGCATTTCCAAGATATATCTAAATATTTTTTTAAATAAAAGGAAACACGAACCCATGTTAAGTGTATGATTTGTATAATGTCCTCCCTAATTTTGAGGGAACTTGATGTGGATTACATTTTTAATCCAAACTGTCTTTATAGGAGTCTCACTCAATCCTGCTTTTCTTCGGCCACTCACTTTTTAAGGACTCTCTGTTAGGCTTTAATTATGAATTGCTTTCTCGCTCTGGCTCTGCTTTAGTTTCTTTGGTGATTTTTCCCCCATAACTGCAGCTTAACGGGAACGTCCAGTCTTTATCCCACATATTTAATTCAAAAGAAAGGATGACTAGGGAGGAAGGGAGGCCTATACATCATGGTGATCCTTTAAGAAGGCAGATCAAGGACATTGAGATGAGAATTGCATCTAATTTCAACAATGTAGCTGTGAAGAGACCATTAATCAAAGTATAGATCCCTGCTTGAGCTATATCCAATAACAACAAAGCTTTAAAAATAAATACATATATTTATTATATGTAAAGGATGTTTTCAGCCTGTATTTGTGGGAGGGATATGTATACCCCCTTCAGCACCCTCTTCTTCAGGGCGTTTCGTCTTTTTTACCGCCCGTCTCCCTCTCGCACATTCTGCTTCCCTCAGTCTCTATCATTTATATTCTCTCTTTCCTATCCCCCCTCTTCCTTCTCCTTTCTGAGGGCTAGGCCCCTATCCTACCTACTTAGAGGGGTGTTTTGGGGGTCTGGTATATTTCAGACCCACTGGACGTTCGCTCCACTTAATTAACTTATTTCTCTATAACTCTATGTACATTAAATGTTAACCAATGCAAATTACTCCTAGGTTGACATAAGTTTCTATTATTTCAGTAATAGTTTCTATTATGATGCTATTATTATTTTAATTAATTCTTTACATTAAAAGAATGTATAAGAACCTATATTCGTGTCTTTTTGTCTTGCAATACAAATATAACAAATTAGACAATATGATTATGTGTTATATAGTGATTTATTGATTTTCACATTTTTCCAGAATATTTAGCTGCAAAGATATATTAATGATCATAACATTTAGAGGAAGCGGTTAACCCTTTGAATACTGGGGGTAGGGACACATTTTCCCCCATGAGAGGCTCTCCAGTTTTTGTGTTTTTGCTAGTTACATGTAGGTGAAAACCTTAGAAACAGCAAACACTTTACCTAGGGAAATCTATATTTTGTTTTTCAAGCTAAGCTATTCATAGACACCTAGCCTAGGGCAAACCATACATCACATAACAAAAGATAGTGCCAAAAACACACACAAAAAAAACAAAGAGTAAAAAAAGTAAATAGTGTTATTCCATCCCACTTTAGATTTATTCAATAGATGCGGTTGTATATGTAGATTGCACATATAGCCCACATAAGTGATACAACACAATATAATGTAGTTTAGGCACCCATAAGAGTGGGTTAAATCGGATACTTGTGCTAAACAAACAAAATATAGGTAGAAATAATATGGCATTAAAAAAACAAATATATTTACGGACATTTGTATGTTCTTGTCTTTTATGTTTATTTATATTTATATTTTATTTCATATTGCTTTTATTGGGGTGGAGAGATAGATCGATAAGCAGCTTTCGTTTTCTCCAAGACAGTGACTCGTATTTAACAGCAAACACTAGGCATCTGTCTTTAATGGAAGCCTCAAGTGTAGAATTAAGCAAGCAAGACTTCCTCCAAGGAGGTAAGAGAACAATTCTAGGCTGACAGGCACCCCCATGACACCACGGAAAAGTGAATCTAAACAATGCCTTAGTGAAGGGCTCAGAGTGCCACTATACAGAAAATGCCTACCTTGCCAAGTGAGCCGCTTTGCCACCTGTATATCTCCTACATAGTAGACAGAAGTCTCATTTAACTGCTAGCGTCAATCTGCATGTACTAAAATGCATTGGAGTCAATGCTAAATGGACTCAACATAAAATAATTACAAAAATAGCGCTGGAGTGGATCTATAAATTATTCCAAGTCCAAATCACAATAAAACATTTAATACTTTATACACTGGATTATTATTATTATTGTTTTTATTATTATTTTTATTATAAGTGGCTTGAAAAAGTGTCAATCATACAGTGACACAACATCAAGTAAACATAAGTCTACATTTCATAGTTTACTTGTAAAGTGCTGAATAGAAGTTGTTGGAGTCCCTTTTCTGTTTTGCTTCCATCTGTGATTGATGATAGCAGAACAACCTGGTTAATGAGGGGAGGAAAAAGGGTACTATCCAAAAATATAGATGTGTTGGATTGATATTGTTTTTTATGCTCACGATTACACCTTTTAAATGTGTCAGACAGCTCCAACTAAGCCTAAAAGTATTTTATATTGCTACATTGGTATATTTAACACTCTGAAATCCTTCCATTAATGTAAAAATTGCAGTATAGTTTTGTCTTGGACCTGAACTTTAATCTCACAAATGCAGTGTACATTTCCGTGTACAAATACAGATATTGCTTACCCTGATAAATACCTAGTTTGTATAGTAATTTGACATATAAGTTATGGTTATTAATTTTGATTACACACATTAAAACTAGGCCTCATCTAATATGTCCATAGCAAATATTACCTTAGATCTCGAAACTTAAATATCTATTCATTTTATGGTTAAAGTGAAGGATATTAGGGTTTTTTTTAATTCCTTTTTTTGCAGCATCTTTTGTTTTTGAAAGTATATGCTACTAATGAAAAAAAGGAGACACTGTCAACATTTATATCGAAAGCAGTCGCCTTGAAGAACAGGTTTGTGCTAGCAGTACTTATTAAATGTATTAAAGGGACACACAAGTATCCCAGGGAGCTCCTTGAACAATGAAAGTGTATGAAAGTACTTTATAAGTGCTTTCTGTATGCATTCATTTAACGTAAAAAAATGAAAAAAGGCTTACAAGCTTTGTTTCCTCCATAGTCAATATTTTGTATTAAATATATAATGTATGTTCTTAACTGTACATTGCACACAAAACCAATGTAGAAGACAATACATAACATATCACTGGTAGACACACTGCAATGGTTATATTATTATTATGCATTAGTTATATAGTGCCAATAATTTATGCAGTGCTTTCTTACAGTACATACATACATACATACATACAATCTAAGCATCATACTAATTATACAGTATTTCCCCAGTTATGCCACCTCTTTTAATAGACCCAAGTATGTATATTACAGCTCTTATTATTCTGGCTGAATGTCATGGTAATTGTAGTTCAAAACAGCTCATTAGCCATTTTTTTAATTTTAAATACATGTGTGTATGTTTGTAATATGCCATAATTATACCACAGGAGAACAAACAAGGAATATAATTCCCCCCCCCCGTTTTTGCTTCCCCATCTTGTACCTGCAATGCACTTGCTTTTGTGGGTTACCATACTGGTTACCCTCATCATATCTTATGGCTGAATGTCACTGGAGTTGTAATCTGTCATATCTCATTTATATATTTAAAATTAATAATCTAAATGCGCAAATGGGTGCTTGGATGGACTAGGTGGGAATTTTATTTGTATTATAATACCCCATCCATCAAAGTGTTTAACAAGGATGGGGTTTATTCCAAAGGGTTTTTAATACCTTTTAACTACCTTCAACCCAGTGGGCAGGGGCTAGGTTGAGGTCAGGATGCCCCAATGGGCTTTTTAATGTATTTAAACCTTAAGGTTATGACCTTATTTCCCGACACTCAGCATTGAAGCCGCACGCAACTCAAGGGAGTTGTCGTGGGTCCACCCTGCTTCACATGCTCCTATATGGATTGCTGGTTGTGGTGCTATTTACAGTTTCAAGCCTGTAGTGGGCACTCTACATGGTGTTGAAATTCTACTTCAATTCCGATGGTGTCAGCTGGGCCTTGTTATTTTGTGCAGTAAAAAAGAAAAATGGTTCTGCACTCAACTCCCAGGAAGCTGGGTGCTGGCAGGAAAAAAGGGACAGCATAAACCCTCTTGAAGCACAAAAAAGAAAAGGAATCCCAGCACTCCAAACAGCTTCCAATTCAGGATACTTTATTAAGCGAGAGCAAACAAAAGCAATGTTTCGGCCAAACAGGGCCTTTGTCAAGCTTGAGAACGAAAAACAAAAAGGCAGAAAGGGGGTGGATGAAAGGGGAGAGATAAATACAAATGAGAAAGAAATTGAGGAGGAGGGATACAGAGAAAGTAATGAGACAGTGAGAAGGGGATAATTAGAAATTAGAGAGATAGGGAAAGAAGGCTTTAGGTTGAGGCAGGATTGAGCAGGGTCACATAATGTTGCATGAACTCTCAGTGGTAGCATGGTTACATTGAAGAATAGAATGAGGCATGGTAAGTGAGTAGCGTGAGTGTGTTTCAATGCATGTATATGTATGATAGCATGTGTGTGTCTGAGTATGTTATTGCAGACTTGTGTTTTTCTGGGTATGTTAATGTGTATCTAGGTACTTGATTGTGAGTATATCAGGCACTGTCACTGCTACCTTGTGATGCTGCTGGCCAATACTGCTGAGCAGCAGGGAGGTCAGGCGCACCACTGCTATGATGGAGATATATGATCTCCCCAACTGGCCCTGCTCCTCCAGTGGATGTAGTCCAAGCACCCCCGACTGATCTGCACCTACCTTGCCTATAGGTAGCGCTGGCCTTGTGTATGGGGTCTGTTAGTGTGTTTGAAACTGTGGGTGTCTGGGTATGTGTGTTAGTCTGAGTTTATAGGGGTCTGTGTGGTAGTGTGAGTGTTTATGTGTGTCTTTTAGTGTGAGTGTCCTACCTCATGTCAGGCTCTGGATCCGCCCCTTCTGTAACTTCATCATATAACGTCTTGTGACTACAGCCTAACACCCTTCACAAAAAGAGGTTTTAGAATTAAAGATTGTTAAAAATGAACCTGGAAAATGAACGGTCAAAGCTATTTCTTCACATGTACACTAAATATTTTTAAAAATAGCCTTCATAGACAACAATCATGTTGTATTTATAATTAAGATGTTAATTGAGATTGAGTGCATACGAGAAAGTATTCTTCTAGCAATTACCCATAATAGTAGGAACGCAAATAAATCAAGTTTCCTGTGCCATGGAAATGGGAAATTAATGTACCAACATAGCTCATGCAAAATTTGCAATGAATAACAGATTTAATTTATTATGAGACATTCTAGCTAAAATAAACATGGTTTATACTTTGTATATACAAATGCAAATTAAGTAATTCATGAACTACAGTATAGAATATATAACGCATATGTTATAAGTAATCTGAAAATGCATGTTTGCGTATTTCACAAATCAAGCATCCTACAGATTTTTAGAATGTTTTTTGTTTAAATATGACAAGGACATTTCAACAAGTTACACACATTACAACAAGGTACACATTACATGTACTTTTCATGAAGTAGATTCCGTCTCAGGGTTTTTGGAGCTGTCAGGTAATTCCCACCAAAAGAAGTAAAATAAAGATGAATCAGCATTTTTGCATATTAAGGGCGGTTAACAAACCCATTGAAAACAATGTATTTTGTATTTGTCATTAAGGGGTTAAAATAAGCTGTGTATTTAATGTTTATGTTTTTCCTATCTTTTAAAGGGTAACAATCACCTTTTTGGCTTTTAGCTGAACTGTCTGCTTGTAATTGTCACCCTTGTTCTCACTGCTACTGTACAAGTCTTTGAATTTGGTTTTGGGTTGCCTGGGGTTTCTAGGGCACTCAAACTTCCCATCAAATTGGCAACCTCCATTGAAGATAGCAAACAAAAGTGCTTTGAACTGTCCTGAGGCCCCTTCTAAAAGCTTTGTCATCATTATGGAACAAAAAATGTCTATATCTGGCCCGCCCAATCCACTCTTACAGTAATTACTGTATGCCTGGATCTGTCAATGGATTTCGTACCACACCATTTGTACATGCATTTTTCCTCAGTATACTCTCACTTAATGCATACAATGTCCCCTTAGAAATAAGCTCTATTGGGGTTTCATACATCAAATGTAGAAGTAAAAAGGAACTGGCAGTATTCCATGCTCGCCCCATTTGTAATCAACAGATTAGTACAGATACTTCCAATTCCTATCACTTCACTTCACGCTTAACATTATACCATCTTCTCCCAGATCCCATACATGAAAAACCCAATTCAACCCATACCATCTTCTCCCAGATCCCATACATGAAAAACTCAATTCAAACCATTAGGTCGCTGCCGATATTTTTCTCTGTATGTAAGATCCCTTCTGTGAATGATTTTGGGAAGTCCCCGGGGCTTCTGTTTGAGTTTAAATCTCTCTCGTTTTTTGTGTCATCACCGGGCATGTCCCTAAACATTATACGACCTTATCTTACTCTATTTTATCATCTTACCAGACCATGTTTCAATCTTTTCCCAAGCACCTGCCTCAACTATTGTGCAAACTTACTGTACTAAATTAAGTTAACCCACACTTTTCCCTAAACTTTTCAGACATCTGCAACTGCATTTGCATTGTGGGATACCAACTGGACCCAAGTGAGGCGGCCCATAAGGGTTAAATTGTGGTTGTTTATTCCCTTGTGCAGATCATTTTTGACTAACATTTCAGTTCTGGATTACTTGTGTGAGCAGAATCAGACGGAAATGCTGATGGAGATGTTTTTCTCTGTAATGGCCCAAATGAGCCAAAGCTTGAGATGCTCTTAAGTGGGGATAACACCCTTAACACTCTTAAGTGGCTATCCATTCTTGGTGACTTTTTTGGCATGGTATTTTATCATTTGGGGATCCCTTAAGGTCCATACATGGACCTTCTTGTTCACTTGTCCAGAGAGCGTTTCAATCATACCAGTTTCTCCGGGTCGTGGGAGCGGGGTCTTCACATGCCCTCTCCCCGCCCATTTCCCCTTTAAATGGGGTTGTTTACCGTGATGTCAGCGGGAACAGCCACCAACGTCAGAAGGATCACCCACCGACGTTAGCGGGACCGCCCGCTGATGTCCGTGGGCAGTCCTGGCTCCTGGTAACCTGAGCTAAGAAGTTTCCAGAAATGGATACAACCAGACCCACTGTCGTGGCCCATAAAGCCCAAAATGTATAGCTGAGGTTAATGGTTCCCTTGTACTGAGAAAGTTTGCCTCATATTTTGGTTCCCAGCAGCCTATCTGGAAAGGATCAGGAACCATATATAACTCAAGCTTCAGTAGATAGTTAATTAGATATTGTAAGCAAGACATCCTGCAGATGTTAATAATATTGAACAGTGTAGGAGACCCCTGATAGATACTTTTTTTTACTTTATTATATCACAAATGTAAACAAACAAACATAAGTAATATACAGAAATGTGACGCCGTGGTTCAATTCATTAGCAACAAACTATACATACATGTACACTATTTAGCATATATATATATATATGTACTAAAACGTATCCTGATAGATACTGAACAGGACATATCGTGTAGTGGAAAGAAAACAATATCTCTACGTATGTGATCTGTAAAGATTCAGCAAACCATGTATTCTTTGTTTTATTAAAATGGTAGATATGTGTGTGATCTGGAGGTTTCATTCATGGCAGCTGTCTTAGTATGAGAGAGACATTTGTAATATTCAATGCCCTGAGAATGTTCCAATGTACAGTAATAAAGTAGATGGATTTGGCATGCGTGAAGGCACCATTGCCGTGACAATTAAGCAAATATAACAATAGCATAAAAAGATGAAAGGGGAAAGCCTTGCCCAATGAACAGAACCACAGCAAGCTAACCCACACTAATGCTAACTACCATTCCCCTTTCTCTTACCCAATAGAACATTAAATTCTAACTTTCACTCCATATCTGCAGTTGTGCAAGAACCTGTACCCAATAGAAACATAGTATCTGATGGCAGCTTAGATCCATCAGACCCATCTAGCTTGCTCTGTAAAGCCCAAGACCTTAATTAGTCCTTAGATTCTTCTTAGGTTCAGTAAAGCCATATGCCTATCCCAGGTGTGTTTAAATTCCCTTGCTGTATTCTAACCTCTACTACTATTGGGAGGATAATCCACTTATCTACTACCTTCTTAGTACTGTAAATAGTCATGTATTACACTTCAGGCATGTTGTCAAAGACAGGAATTGAGGTTGTATCTTGGACAATGCTAACTTGCTTCTTTTAGAGGCTTTAAGAGGCCATGAATTTCCTCTGTTGCGCTTGCACTTTTTCAATTACCCTTTAAAAGTACCACAACAGTATTTAGAATTTGTTATTACGCACCCCTATTAGTTTCTGCAGTGAATTTTAAGAACCTTATAAAATTATAAGACAAGTATTTTTGCCTTCAATTTCATAAACATTATTATGCTACATCTACGTGTTGATGGATGTCACATAAAATATAATAATAATGAAAAGTGGAAACAAATGTAAGAAAACTAATTTGCATTTGTTTTTCACACTTTAGATATTAACTGCACTTGAATAGGTCGAAATAATGACTTCTAAAATGAAAATTTTGTATCACATGATTTTATTTAATAGTCAACACATTAAAGCAAAAATAGATAATTATAAATTGCAATTTTAATGTTAGATGTTTATTTTATGATTGTTTCACTATTAACATTATACATTATCACCTATAATAATTCTTCTCTCTTACAAAGCTGAAATTTAATTTTCAATGTTTATGCTTAGTTAGATTTATGGTTTGTGTTTAATAACTCATAACAAATATGCTTAAACAGAAACAAGAATGTTTAATGTATGTTAATGGATTTCTTTTTATGTTAATAAACATAACAGATAAATTCTTTGGACATTCATATGTCATAAAATATAAGACAAGGATGTGGGGTGTCATTATGCTGGATTATAGTAAAAATAGGGAGAAAACCTTGGCTACTTATAAACTATAATGTTTATACCTAAACCATAATGTTTAGGTAAACTGTTTATTATTATTTATTTTTATACATTTTAGCATTATTGAGTCTTATTTTAGTCATCACATTTTTCAACCTGTAAAATGTGAAGCCAAACCCAATACTAAACCAAGTGACCCTGAATAAATGTATGCAATATTTCTTGATATATTGCAAACTGCTGCGGAAATTCATCTAAGGGAAAACAAATGTTTCTATGACATAAAAGTGCTTCTTTTGTCTTTTTTTCACTTTAGTTTAAAACTGTCCTATATAACAAGCATTAAATGATCACATTGCTAAAGAAAATTCATTTTCTTAGAGCTATGACATTCTACCCCCAAATCATTATATTTAACATCATGTATATCTGATGGTTACTTCTACTATTTACTTGACATGAAACAGAAAATTCTAAAGAATCATTAATCTAGTATTCTGTATTCAAATTTGTAAATAACATCTCAAGATATTGCAAAACGACAAAAACCAAAATCCTATGTACATTCCAAATAGTATTGATACCAGATATATCTACATTTACAAAACTATATGGTACATTTTTAAGAGCTTTTAACAGATTTTAACCTTCTTGATATATTAACCATACAAGAGATTTTAACCTTAATCCATGAGGTTTGCATTACACTTACATGCTAACACCCACAAAGTGATTTGTATAGTACCACACATACAAGCTGTAAGTGTACACGAGTGTCTGCAATTTTGGAAGTTTTAGATGAGGGCATGCAAGTTAAAAAAAAATAACACCATGGCCACAGCAACATACAAGATAACACAAAAAACACATATATTTTTATAAAAAAAGAGAAATAAACAGTGTACAGGAATCCCTATTATCCAAGGAGGGCTGACAATTGCCCCCCCCTCCGTGTATGGCGGGGGAATGATAAAGTGAACCATGTGGAGGTGTAGAACTTAATTATACCCACTAGACTTGTGCATTTGGATTCTTACGAATTTTGGTAAATTCAGCAGTTTATACAAAATCACAAAAACTAGACCTGAATTGGGCAAACACTAAAAAGCAAAAAACTCTGAATTTTCATCTAAAATATGTGGGCCTGCATTCACTAAATATTACTAAATTACCTTCTGCCGACCACTTCCTCTTCTTCCGTCAAAATGGTGGTGCTTGTGGTGACATCATCTCCCCGAATTTCCAATTGGATGTCACCGGAAGCGCCGCCATAATGCTCTGGGTTCAAGCCACGGCAAAATGGTACCCTCCCCTTTGGAAATGCTCCCCTGGAATTTTGTTTTTGAATCAAAAGGGGCTTCTGAATTTGGCAAAACGAATGTTTCAAAAAAGAAGCCAAACTTTGTCTGAATATATTTTTCTTGTCGTGCACAAGTCTAGTGGGAATGAGATCTCTGGTTATAGAGCACAGTCTGATCATAATCTGGATCCTACCCCATTTCTAGTTACGAAACCAAATAGTAAAAATAGGTCTGAAATGTTTATTTTCCTTGTTCAGAAACAAATAATTTAAAAAAGCCCATTTCATTGCTATAGAAGGCCTTTTACTATTTTACCAGTCCCAAACGTATTAAACATATGTGGATAGAGGATCTACACTTGTATGCTCGAAAGCTTCCCTTACATTTAACTTTTTCAAGCAAGAATCAAAGAGAGGCAAAAACGTTCAAGTTTATCATGTGAGGATTATTGTGTTCTTCAGTATTTGGTAAATTTAGCTTAACAATCTGAGATCCATGATACAGGCTTAAAATGTAGACGTAGATATACTCTATTGTTGTCAAAATCCTCACAAGTAGATTTGTGCCTTCAGCTTGTCACTTCTGAAATTGAAAAACGTCAAACTTTAGCCTTACAGATATAAAAAAACGTAACATTTGTGGAACACCAAGAACTGAAATAATTATCATATGATCCTTCTGCTGTTATAAAGCCCTCAGATACGGTGGGATATAGTTAATATGAATGCAGCAGAATATGAACATATGTATCTTGAATGCCTTAAATAAAATAATATGTCCACTCAGCACATCACTGCTTAGTAGTAATTGTCCCAAAAATGTAATATGTAAAGAATAGGGGTTAAGCAACTGATATAAAATACCACAATAATCACTTGACTAAGCAAGTGAAAATAATCCCAGGAGCCATTATATGTACATTTCATACAAATGTATCTAGTCCAACATTTTGCAAAGTGGGCAGGAATGAATTGAGATTGAAGCATTAACAGTGTAAAGATGACCAATTTATCATACCTGGCTGTCCTGCCTACTTCAGAACATAAATTATATACATTTGTATCAAATATGCATATATTGGCTCCTGGACGGTCTTCAACACATAAAGTCGTGCCTGGTGATTGTTAAGGATATTTCCCAACTTTGCACATTATTATTAAAGGGGTGGGACTTGGGATTTATTTCTGAAAATTAATATAGATTTGTCTTACCAGTTAGTCATGTCACGCCAGCACTCCTTCATAGAATTCCTGGCAGCAGCAGAGGTTGTGTGCAAGCATGGCGCAGACATTCACCGGCTGCCAAACAGAAGGATCCGGGTCCCCTGCAGTGCTGTGGGAGATCTGGATCTTAGTCTTTCAGTCTTTTTCAGTGTTTTTCAGCGAGCAAATACTGTAATTGTGATACATAGATGATGTTTTCTTTATTTGGTGATGATAATTTATTTTCACAATTTGTAGAGGCATTAAACAATAAAAATATTGGTCTAACATTAGCTATCTATTTAATCTTTTTGAATGTATTGCTTACCTGAAACTGAGATGGGACCTTTTGTAGAAAAAGGGCTGCAAACAGTCTAATACAATCATTCAGATACCCTCCTTTGCCCTTGAAATGCAGTATCCCAATTGGTCAGTATCCGAGGACAAGATTAAACTGGTCTAACATACTTACAATAAGGCTTTTTCAGCCGAATGGAACACCTTGTTCTATGAGGACACCATATGCTCAAATAATAAAATGTCCTGTATAGCTACCTATAATGTGGGTTGGGAAAATTTTCAGTTTTGGCTAATTTTATTGTAGGATATAACTTTTAAAAGAAATCCTTCCTCCAACCCCAAAGATTACTTTTAGAAGGGGAAGAAATGTATAGGATTTTCTTGTCCACAGCCATTATTTTTCTAAAAAAAACAGTAAATTTGGCTAAAGCCACCATGTAGTACATTCTCATGTGGTTAAGAAGACAAAAACATTTTAAAAGTCTGATGGGAAAGAAGTGCCTAAGGGCCACCAAGCTCCAGTGCATGTATAGTCTACCAACACACTGTCACCATTCAAATTGCAGAAGCTGCAATGTACACAGGTCAGGAGTGTGCTTTTATAGACTATTGGTCACATTAAAGGCTGACTCTTTTTGGGAATCACAGCAGGCATTTTTCTCCCATTTTCTGTAGGGGAGATGTGTCCGGACTTTGGTCTCATGTAATGAATTTATTAATTTAATATAAGATCTGGTTTCCACCTTATTTATGACAATTGTGAGTTGCAGAAATCCCTTTATCCTTACATTGTGCTTGATTACTTGATTTTTTTGTCATCAAGTAATCACAGAAATCATTATTTCTTGTAATTTCTGCATTGATGATTTTTGTAGTTATTCTATTGGTATAAGAGCTTCCTTTTTAGCGTGACAAATAAAAGTTTTATCTTGGTATTTCTATAGGAAATAGTGTAGCAATTAACCCCTTAATGACAAAGCCCATACATGTACAGGCTCAAAATGCATTGTTTTCAATGGGTTTAGAGACCGCCCATTGTCCTTTAGGGGTATTTGTTTAAAAAATATAATGATACTTTGGATCCAAAATAATGTATCCAATAATTAGCTATGTAAATAAGACTGTTGCATATAGTTACCAATTACGGTATTTATTTTTTAAATAAAAATACAATACAGTTTGGGTTTTAAAAATATTTTCATAAAAGAAAAATTAGAAATGCAGATCTATAGATGAACAGCCTGTACTAGCTCTAAAATCTGATAAGTGGAAAATGAAAAAGATATGTATAAACCCCTAGGGAAGATAAACTTAAAAGTTAATTTAATTTCTTATCTTTGAGATGCTAGGAAAATAAAAAAAAGAGGATCATATCGTCGAAACAGTTTATGTCCATACAACTGTTGATGTTATTTCAAGAGTTCTTATTGGTATCTGAAATTACATTATTATAAAATGAAACAATTATTGTAAAAGTGTTTTATTAACCTGGAACATAAATGCATTAGATAACAGAATATAGTAATTTACATAATTCTGATGTATGATGTGATTACCACAAGGTATATACTGGTGTTTGCAGATCTTTATACAAAATATCCATTAATTTGATAACTCAAAATTAAAAATATATGTATAAAAACCACAGGCATATTAGTTATTTGTTAAATTATATTTTTATTCATGATAGAGAGTTTACTAACAGTAGGATGCTCTAGACCTTCAGCATCTGGGTATTTATAAGTACCAGAAATCGCATATTTTAATGTATAATGTAGTGGATTAATGGATAATCTTCCGACACACTGCCACCACTCAAGTAGCTGTGACTGCACTGTACACAGGCCAGGAGTGACCTGGAGTGTGCTTAGTGGCCCTGGATAGTCTTAATCTGCCACTGATGTAATGCATAATGTAACACCTTGGCAGGATTCTTATCTTTTTATTACTAATTGTCCCTAGTGTATCTTGGTCTTATACACTTACTCTAAGATTGCCTATGGTAAGGCAGCAACTATCCAATCAGGAGCCTGGTGATAGCCTATAGGTTTAATAAAAAAATGCATTTCATCAAAATGAATTGGACATTAGATGCCTATCTCACATACTAAACTACAATGCAACAGCTGCATTTAAATGTTCAGAACATAAAACTGGTGTTGTTTCCAGGGAATTATAGATGTAAATTACAATAAATAGATTTAAGGATATTTCAAAGCATTTCATTAGAAACTTGTGGATTCCAGTGAATAAGCAATTTAATTGGACAAAGCCTGTAGATGCTTTTATATGTACCTTGTGTATACTAGATGATGTCATAGTCTTAGAGTGGACATTTAATGTAACTGACCACATTGAAAGTTGCTCTCTATTACATATTTGGGTATATAACAAACAGCAATAGAAAAAAAGAGCACTTTATTTCTTTTTATCTTTTCCTCCCCCTCAACTAGTACAAAAAAATGTGACTTTGTGTTTGAGTTCTACAAGGCACAAGAGAGACCTATTCTCTACGGAGTTAGACCAAAGGAGGTGCAGAATAATATTTACTTTTGTAATTAATACTGTAGGACACTTGAAATTAATGTTGAACCACCTCACTTAAATTTTAATTCCACAACAGATTTTGAGAAATGAACCGATGGAGCTTCACTAATATGTATTGCATGCTATATATGATGGACTAGTGGTTAGTAACCTTTTTACCACCAAATACGCCAAATAGCTGATTTCTCTAACCAAGTGGTAGCAAAGTAAACTTTCCCTTTTATAAGTGAGAGGTATCAAAAAACATGCAGTTCTGGAAGACGCAAAGTTTAACCTTTTAAATGCTGGCTCTGTAGAAGAGGCACCAATATTGGTGAGAAGAGTTAGTTTCAGGCAAGGACATTAAACAAGCGCACTCTTGCCGCCCTCGTCCAGAACTTGCAAAACTTGCTAGCATGGGAGGGCATGCAATTTCAATTGTGTCTGGTCAGTCGAGTAAAGTTGTACTCATCTTCTAAATGACCCCATTGAAAAAATTAAAACACATTAATGTTTAATAAAGATCAAGGAAGCTACAAGGATATAAATATTCATTCAAGGGAGTTGTAAAAAAAATATCCTGGTGCAAATCTAGAAATGTAGACTTATCACCATATCAGTGGAGCTATCCATTGGTTGCTATTGAGATCATACTACTTACTTCTACTCCAGATTTGCAAATTTGCATTACTTTTTAGACATAACCTTCACAGTGTCCAAACATTTGACTCAATGTTCTTATTAGTGGAGTAGTGATATGGAACAATCTACTTCATGTTATAATTGTAGTATGTGGTCATTGGTTTAGACTTCGCGTGTAACAAATAACCTTGGCCCCCTTGCGGCCAGAATTTATTCAAGGTTGCAAATCTTAGTTTTTAGTTAACCAACCCACCTTACTGTATTTTCCTTTAATATGGCTGTGTTTTGTACACACACACGTCATCTTTTAGAAGACAGAGATGTGCAAAGCTATCTCAAAATAGCCGCCCCACAATTTGTTCATATCACTACATAAATGTCAAAACAGAATCTGTATACGCATGGTATAGCCTAGATTTTCTACGAAAAACCTTAGTCTTCTGGCAAGCATCATTTGTCTACATCTAATGCTTCATATGTGAGGCTTGCAGCGCCAGCAACAAATAAAAATGAATATGATTTGTTGTCTCATGATATTTTAACATGGATATAAAAGTGAAGGGCGATGGCAGGGAACATGACATACTCTGATGTCTGTTCAATAATGATACAAAGCCATCAAATTGAAGTTGCCAAACTTTTTGATGTTGCTTAGGAGCAATCTCACCTTTTTGTACACCGTGAATGATGTCTACAAGATTGTATTTTATGCTTTGTCATCAAACTCACTCAGGTTCAAATTTAAAAGAATAATGTCTAGTGTCAGTTACTATATATAATAAACATATTATACAACATCTAAAATTTAAGCGTTTATTCTGAGATTTAGGGTCCAGGGATACCAGGGTGGTACTGTAGTCATTGTTATTCTTAACAGTGCTTGCGTTAGGGTTTCTAGCTCCCAGGCAAGCCACATTTCAGGCTCCAATTCATGCATGCTCTCTACTATTATAGAACCCTAGACAACAGCCTTATTTGTCTATATAGCAGATCCTTTATATCCGATGATAGAAAACCTAAGACTTTAGAAATAAAGCATCTTAAGCTCTTAAACTCAGCACAGAAGTGAAGAAAAAAACAGATGTTGGGAATACAGCTGAAGGACAATTAGGCAACGTTAATGCTTTGGTGGGGTTTAGAAATTAAAAATCATCTAAACAGTGTAAACTTGAATTGGAACATAACTTTGGTTGGCTCCTATAAAAAAAACTGTACATTTTTATTACGGTTATTATTCATTATTAAGGTTATGAGATATAAGTTTTTTTCAGAGCAAATACCCCTTGTATTATATCCAAGGTCGTCTTATAATCCGACCTCATATAGACTCAGATCCAGATCCCCCACAGCGCTGCAGGGGATCAGGATCCTCCTCAGGATCCTCATCTCTGGCAGTGAAAATGCGCTGCTGCTCTGCACTTCCGTCTGGGCTTCTATGACGGAGCGCCAGTGTGACATGACCTTTCGGTAAAAGACATCCACCGGCTGCCCCCACTAGACACCATATTTATATAAATAGGTTTGGCAGAGTATTGCACAACTATAGAGACTTTGTTACCCAAAAAAGAAGCAAGTTTTGCAGGCGCAGAAGAACAGAATGGCCCTGGAGCTTTGTCAGTCTTGAAAGGGGCCCGATAGGTAGCGGATTGCATGTGATCCCGCTGTGTCTGCTTCTCATCTAAACACGGCATTCAAGACCATGTATTTTCTAAAACATTCAACCAAGTTAGATATTTGCATTTTAGAACTTTTTGGCTTCATCATGTATATAATCTTACAGACACAGTTGATTGTTTTTAATATACTGTGCCAACACTTTTAATTTAACACATTCCCACCACAGCTGCCAAAGAGTTCTCATGGAATTAAAGCACTTAGGACACAGAAGGGATGTAGAATGTATGGGTATGCATAAGCCAAGTAGAACAAAATATATCCTGTGAAGAATGAACAGTAGTATAAGCTTGTTTCTGGCTTCACAAAACAGACATTTGGGGCTTCAAACCAAGAATCCAGAAAAGACAGATTTCAGCAGGGACGCATCAGGAGGGAAGCTGCAAATTTGCAAATGTGTTTGCTTCTTATAGAGACATATCAGCTCTAGATTTTATATGTGCTTCTGTCATGGAATTGACGTTACCCTGTACAAATAACCAATTTGAAAGTAGATTGCACTTACATAAATATGAGCTAATATGGCATCACAATGTATAAATGTATTAATATAAATAGACAATATAAAAGTATGATGTCTACCAGTGAACCTATAATACTGCCAAGGACCCCTGGCTATGTGGATGGGTGGCATGTGCACAATAAGCCTTAAACCTCTGTTCATATAGGGGACATTTAATTACCATTTGTCCTTTTTTTAGAAGCAAGGAGTCAATCCAATGTTTCTCCCACTCTGCATTTTCTGTCCTGTGGGATAGAGGAAATTAATTGACGAAAATACCTAGCTACTCAACCTACTGTTCACCAGGCATTTAATGAGGACAAAAATCTCACTTACCTGATTACTTCCACCTTTAGTCATCACAATCTTTGGTCATCATCTTAGGTCTAAAAATAAAATAAAGATATAGTACTGTGCAAAAAGCTTAGGCAGCTGTGGGAAAATACCGCCAAGTAAACTTACATTGTTTAAAATGTTTATATTTATCATTTTACAAAATTGCAAAGTGAGTGAACAGAAGAAAAAATTAAATAAAAATTAATATTTAGTGTGACCACCCTTTTCCTTCAAAACAGCATCAATTCTTCAAGGTACACTTTTGAAAAAATCTGTTTTTTATTGACTTTTGATTTTTAGTATGTAAAAATAATATATTAGATTAATATTAATATAATACTAGTATTATTTAGTATCTTTAACTCAGTTTATTAGGTTTTTATATATTAATAAATATAATATTTGTTATAGATTACTTGATGTCATGTGATTGATTCATTTTTTGCTTTATTCTTATGTTTATAACTTGAAAAAGTAAAATAAAGAAAAAGGTAGCAGTAGAGAAAAGTTCTTGTTTTATACAGTAGATATATATGACATAACTATTTGATAAGCCAACAGGAAAATCCCATCAACAGTAAAGGTTGTATATCTGTCACCATTTACAGGTTTGAGATTATCCAACGTTTTAAACTTTAGGGATGAAGGGTTTATTTTTACCACTTTTAATTTCCTACAAAGCAGAAAACTCAGGCCATTTCATAAAAAATAATTCTGCCACTTTTCAGGCAGCCATTTCTCCACCAATTTATTATAAGCTGAATGGAAAAAATTACTGAATTTTTGTCATCTACCTGCTAGTCCACCACGGAGGCCAGCCTCCCACCACCGGTTCTGCGAGGTCCAGTCCTCCCCGGGGTTGACCTTCACCCTGTGTCCCATGCCGTTTGGTGAATCCTCCCACAATTGCATCCTACAACATGTCACGCTAGTCTTCTGCTCCTGATTTGACTCTCTGCAGGGACGTCACTCAATTTTAATTTTGATACCAAAAATTAATTTGACTCCATTCTTTTTGTGTGTCCTAAACCAGCCTCAGAGATTCACTATTCCTTGCCCTCTGATGGCCAAACCTGTAACTTATCATAGGGTAGCCTATCATAGCATGTCCTAAAGTATCCTGTGTTTGACCTGGCTTGACCTGCTTTTCTCACTCCCTAATCTCTGCTCTGTTAAATGACTATCCTGAACTCTGGCTACTCTGGCTACCTGGCCATGGCTCTGATATTGATTATCCTGAACTCCGGCTTCATGACTGCGGCTTGTCTCGACTATCCTGCTTGTGCACCCTAAGAGTCTGTCCCAGGTTCTTCAGAAATTTCCACAACGGCTTGAACCCAAAAGGCTCAACCAGAGGAGGAACCGCTTGGGTGAACAACTCTTCTGAGACTGATAGGGTTCTCTTGTGGGGACAAAGTATCATGCCCTACACATTTTTTCTTCACATAATAGATGCTATTACCAAAAATAGCCCTAATTTATAGTAACATGTCCAGAGTACAGAAATACCACCATGAATACATTTTTAATGTTTTGGAAGGGAACAAGGTCCCAAACACCTTTTTTAAGTACTTTTGGGTAGCGAAGGCGTCTATAGAGTTGGATGTGTTTAGGGGATATTTTTAGAATGTTTTTTCTTTATATTTTTTGAGGGAGCAGTGCAGAATGACTAAAGATCCATTTGGGGCCCTTTACAGACCACAGGAATCTACGTAACTAGTAGGAAAAATAGCATCACATGGAAATATGAAATATATATTATATATAATATATATATATATATATCAGGAATAGTTTAAACATTATGGTTTGTTATTATGTTTTAAATATTACATTACATATTTTAGTTTGTTAATATGTTTCATACAATTTGTTGATCACATTGTGATTGGAAAACAGGGTTCTATAAACCTGCATTGCTGAACACATAGTATAATAGCATGCAGGAAAGGGTCATTTATTTGATATCCAGAGAAAAGTTATGCAGCACTTTTTTTCTGTCTGTCTCCAGCATGGGCACAGACTCTCAATAACATTGCCTGCAGCTGTTTGCCAATAAACTCTAGAAACCACCACATGCATGGAGGAAAGGTTATTGGTTGATAACGTTCACTTCACTGGATAGGTAATAATACCAGTCGCTTGAGTCATTTACAGGTATCATTCCAGGCAACACTCGTATTTTGGAATTCTGCACTGGGTTCATATTGCAACAAGAATATTCCTATTTATTTGTTATTTGGATTTAATGGGTTAACTCTCTCAACCTGTAAATTGTTCAACTGTAAATCTCTTTAAAATCAGGCCAAACATTATTCAGAACTGGAACTGACAGCTACTGGAATTAAATGTTATTTCTGTGACCAGTTAAACTGTTTAAATGTGAATTTAATCAGAAAAGATTTGTAGTGTTTGTAGTAACATCCCTTATTAAAATATACCACTAAAAAGAATTTCTAATAAATGGAAATTCCTGATTTTAACTGCATTAGCAAACTCGTTAGTGCTACTGATTTTCAAATTACTTATAGAATAACAGATGGGCAATTATACGACAACATTTCAATTAAGAAGAGAGAAACAGTTTCCAAAAAGAAAATACTTAAAGTTTTCTCTTGTGGTTTAACTTCCTTTAATCTAAGGCAGTAATTATTTATTTTGGTGCTGTGGTAGTTAAGGTTTATGCGTTTGCAACATCAACAATATTATAACAATTTATTCCATGTAGAAATTTCAACAAATTACAATTAATCTCAATGTATTTCTTAGCCATCCATAAATTGTTTCATTAAATGGTTATAATTTTAATTATAGAATGTTGCATTTTCTCTTGAAAGGCACAGTTGAGAAACCCCACTTTAGATTTGAATATGCTAAATAACAGTATCACATGGTCTTAAACTGGTGAAGAGTTACATAAGAAACTCAACATCAAAATGATCAAAATTATTGAAACACCATATACTAATTGGTTTCATTGTTAAATGAGTGTTTTGCTTCTTTTTTGCCTGCAATTTGTGGGTCAACATTCACTCACACTCTCTCACACTCTCTCACTTTCTTCCTGTTCATTCTCTCTCTCCACGGAAGTGGCAGAAAAGTAGGGAAACATTTAGAGATCATGAGAGAGAGTGTCAAAAAGATCAAGAATGAGAGTGTAGATGAAGGCAACGGGCAACAAATTTTGTTCCCAAATCAAAAATGCCCCTGGATTTTTCGGCTGAACCAAATGGGCAGGGAATTACACTTGTTGCCTGTAAATGAATAAGTAAAAAAACACACATTTGGTCCATTTGCACATGTTAGTAGATCCTATAACATTTTATTACCCAAATAATACACTCGATCTAATCATATATGGTATTGTTCATATAATTTCAGCATGCTAGCAGTCCACAACGGTTGTTTGTTGGTTCTCCTTAGCAACCACTTGTTACCAATTTGACCATTTGCTCAAATCCCACAAAAAAGCACGTAGCATGTTCCTTAATGAAAGACACAATTCTATAGGATTAAGCAATAAGCTATGTGCAACCGGCACAGCAACTCCAATTAGTCGACCACACCATATATATGTGTGTAAAAAGCCTGCCATCTATGTGCTCATTTATGCTGCAAACAAAGAGGATGGTATTTCATTACCTCTAATGAACCTGTTTTTAACTATAATTTTGTTACATATACTTCTGACATCACTGGTCTTCTTTGTAAGCACATGACGCATAACATAGACAGGGAGAACTATTTCCTAAAAAGTAAGTGGAAGTTCCAAGTAGCAAACTTCCATTTGTTAAAAAAAAAGTCCAACTGGAGTATTAACTTCTGCCAAGGCGTATTTGTACATTTACAAATTAACATATGATTTGCAAGTGCGAATTGCATTAGATTTGAGTTCATGCAAGTTTAAAAAGAGCAAGCGACCGTTTAGTAGTTTAATAACTATTTAGTTGGTTAAAATAGGGAAAAAAATCTAACTAGTATGTTAGGCATAGATATATCCTACACAGTGTTTTGAGTTTACCTCCCCTTAAAATCCACATTTCAAATAATTATAGTCAGCTTTTTAACATTTAACCAGTGATTGCTAACACTTCATCCGACTGCAAATCTGTTTTAAACCCATTTTGGTTCAGTATAAATTATAATTAAATTAATCTTATACTACAACAATATGAACATCAATACATCTTATAGTTGGGCTAATTATTTGGAAGAGTTGTTTTGTTCCAATTAGCAGATTTTGTTGATGGAATAGTTTGGAAGAGAATCATGCATCATTAGTTGGCAAGAATTCTCGGAAACATTAATCACTGTAGGAGATATTTTAAACACATTGACTTCCACAGGCCAGAAGAGTATAATGTATAATGGCCCAGCCAAATTAACCCCTCAGGTATTTAGGAGTGGATGTGTGGATGATATGTTGTCCTGGATACCTTTAACAATGTTTGTAATTTTTGGCATTTGGAAAACAAAAATACTAACTGATTTTGTGATACCAGGTTTGCATCCATCAAGAAGCTGCATGAAGGTGCAGAAGATGGATGAATACTTAAATTGGTTTAGAAAAAAAAAAAAGTTACCACTATGTTCTGCCGCACTATACTTTTGATGTATTTATGGCCGGTGCTATCCTAGGTAGGCTACTGTAAAGGGGTCTGCCATCCCTTTCATTTTGTTTATGGTTAAATATGCCACTGCATTTTACAGAAGGCCATATTTGTACATATGTACAACATAATTTGTTTCCGTGAACTGTGCTGAAACACCCTGATTGTGCCATCTTTGAATTTCCAAAAATCAATTATACATCTATGATATTCATTAATGCATTCTCACAAATTCATTAATTCTCTCCCTCATTCAGACAATTCATTCACACATTAATTCACTCTCACTCATTCAGACAATTCATCCACACATTACTTTATACTCTCACTCATTCACACAATTCATCCACACATTCATTCATACTCACTCATTTACACAATTCATCCACACATTAATTCATACTCTCACTCATTCACACAATTCATCCAGACATTAATTCTTTTATTCTCTCACTCATTCACACAATTCATCCACACTCTAATGTATTCATTCTCTCACTTATTCACACAATTCAACACACTAATTCATTTCCCCTTCTCACTATTTAGCCCCCTTCTCATTATCTACCCTCTCCCCCCTTTGTAGTTTACTTACCTTCCAGAAGTTCTGCAATGGGAGCACAAGACCTCTGTCTCGCTGCTCTACCTACTGAGTGCTGAAATAAGATGTCATATTCCAGCGCTCAGCATGAAATTCTGAGGCCACGGAGGAGACTGAGAGGCGCCGAGCGGTTGCTGAAAACTTATTCAGGAGCGACTGCTTGATGTCTTTTTCGCCTCCACGTCAGAAAAAGAAAGGACGGCATTTCAATCGGGGTGGCCACTCATTCTGGGACAATGCATTGTCTCTCACATCATTGTGGAGGAATTTGGGCTCACTTTTCTTTATAACGTTGCTTCAGTTCATTGAAGTTTAAAGGCATTGTTTATGCACAGCTCTCTTAAGGTCCTACTACAGCATTTCAATCAGGTTGAGGTGTGGACTTTGATGGGCCATTGATTCTTTTCAGCCAGTCTATTGTGGATTTGCTGGTGTGCTTGGGATCATTAATCCATAATTTGCTTCATTTTTTTAAACTCATATCAACTCACCTCTCTTGGAGTAAAATTTGTTAGGCTTTTCCCCAGGTTTTCTAAGTAAACTCACATGTTTGCCAGCTTGCATTTACTCATATGTACACCTACTGATGGATAACTGAGACACTATTGTAGCTGGTAGAATTTAAACATCACATTAATAGCTGTATTTCTGCTATATGCAAGTGAGGGAGCAAACATAAGATTGATAAGGCATCAAAAAGGACATACCTTGTGTAATTTCCAGCTTGTCTCTGCCTAACCGGTATTCTGAGCAGAAATAGACATCCATAAAGCAACTTACTGAATCAGTGGATATTTTCCATTTTTTTGCATATATAAAATGTTGAGAATGGCTCCTTGTAACGGGTTCACCAAGAGAGCTGTAGTAACTCCCAGAGATCACCCACATGTATCCTCCTCTTATCCCCGGAATCACTTCCAGCACCAGCCAGCATGCACTCCTTGGAACCCTGCTATGTGTACCCAATAAGTAGACACACAACTACCCTGAATTGAGTACAACAGGAATGAACAGTTTATTGTTGTAAAACATAGACTGATATAGCCACAGAACTTCATTAACATAAATCAACATTGATAAACAGGTACATGTAGACAACCCAACCTTTAATCCCCTTTAGCTACTGAATCTCCCCCTGGTGGCCATCCTGTTATGGGATTATTTTACACAATGGAGTTCCTGCCTGTTTGGTAGCCGGGCTGGAGCCATCTCTGACTACCTTGGGGCCCTGTACGACAGGTCATTCTGTCACACTCCTAAATGGACATAATACACATTGGTTTCACCTGTACATACACATTTGTAAGAAATCTCCAACTGGAGTGAGCAAAACCATTACAGATGGTGATCTGTAAACCCATTAGAGCCAAAAGCAGATTCACATACTTCTAGAGTCTGTTTGGAATAATTTGGCATCAAACCGGCTGTTGGAGGTGTAACATTCTATATGGGTCAGACCCATGTTCAAGCTGCAAGAGATGTTGAGAGAAGGGAAGAAAGGGTATGATTGCCATGTTGTATAGGTAAGTGATGTGAGCTACAAAATATTAGCTAGGGTATTAGCTAATAGGATGCAGTCAGTCATCAGCCAGATTTCTCACTCTGACCAGACTTGTGACCTTCCTGGCAGCAGAATAGCAGGCGGTCATGCCCTTATTAGGGACGACAAAAAAAGCTTTTTATAATTTGTTCCACAAATGTATGGTTGGCGCCCTGTGAAGGTTTGGCTAAGGGGAGATGTTTTGATCTTATGTTGACCTAATGTTCATAGACATTTACAGCTTGGTGTTGGTTAACATCTTAAAAACATACTAATTTCTAGTTTGTTCTGGGGTCAGACAAAGCTATCTCTTTTTCACATATTCTATTCATGTTTTATAGAGTTCTTTGAATACTAGAATCGGATTACCACAGCAAGTGGATGAAACAAGACAGAGATGGACGATCTACATGGATGAACTGACCTAACAAAATATTGGACTTGAAAGCCTTACAACCAAGGGGAAAGTTCTGGTTCTGTACAGTAAAACTCTTCTCATGCTGTAGAATGGCATAGTCCCTCTTGGCCACAGTCAGTTGTGATATCATCAGGACTGGTTTCCACTCCATCCGGGCCACATGGTCATGTACAACAAACTTTCTACGGGTGGTAACGGAGTGCATATCCCAATCTTTTGTGTGCAATTGCAAATTGCTGAATAGCTTTTACTTTTAACTTTTTCATTGTCAACCTTGTATGTACATGGTTGACAATGATACATGAAACATGGTGAAACAGTGGACCCCATCCACAGTGACATTATCCCTCCCTATTCCCACAAAAATGCATTTAATATATTTAAAATGTAAATTCTTATAATTTTCTAATACATAGCTATCTGATTTTTAGTGGCCCTTTAGGTCACGGATCATTAATCGGTCTCACTGATCTACAGCCAGTGATCTAATGTGATAATCATCCCTACCCCTTACACTATACCCTAACTTTAACTATACCTTTAACATCTATCTCTGTTTGCTAACACTACGTGATCAAATTACTTGTCAAATTACTTGCACTTAGCAAAAACAAAAGAAAAAAACTATGGGCTTGTTTAGTTATAATTAATTTATTTGGATACTTTATTTCAGATTGACATGGAAATCATCACTTAAACTTTATATATATGTAATTAGTATTTATAGAACATGTACTTATATTCAAGCATATTTGATATAAAAATACTCATGCCTTTAAGTAGTTTTATAAGATAAGAATGCATTTTTTTATTTGGTTTGTACTCATATATTATCCTACAATGGAAAATTCAAGACAGCTACCAATGAAAAGCTGAACCAAAAAATACAATATATTTTTCATGGGGAAACTGAAAATGTCCTTCAGTAATTGCGGTTAAACAAAAACATTGTTAAAAATGTAGTTAAAAAGTTTAGTTAAAAATTGTTAAAAAGTAAGAGGCTGCAAATGCCATGTCCACTGTGGTCCTACTGACTAATCACAGTATCTCGAAAACTTGGTGAATATTGTTATTGTTTCATTCTGACGTAGAACTCATTTTATATTTAGACGTTTTATTTTGCAGTGTGTCATTTTAGGTTCCGTTTAAATGTAATAGAGGAAGTAGAAAATGTGCTGTGTGTGGTTTGAGCTCAAAAGCATTGCAATCATTTTTACAATAGCTTGTCTTTGTTTAACTGCATATAGAAAGCAAATATTCATATTTTTATGAACAATACACATAGATAGGTATTCATATTTACTTCTCACCTAAAGATGTTGTAACCATAAAAATGACAAGGATAAACGGATATTCTATTATAGGCTGATAGCATCCATTTAAAACAATAGAATATAAAAGATCAAAATTCATATTCATAAAATCAATGGAAATACTAACTCTGGCCCTGAGATATTATAAAACAATAGCTTACTAGTAAGTTTGCAAGATGTCAATTGAATAATGTAACATCGTCTATATTGCTATGTAAAATATTACTGTAGTATATCCATTTGAAATGTGATTTCTCAATTTAAAAATTAAATTTTCCTTATGTTTGTTTATTGCAAACCATACTAGTCCTCCATCCTCAAAGGAGATAATTAACAACTGACATCACTTTTTGCTGGGAGCATACAACATATATCATGAAAGCGTTAGCTCTAGGGATCTGTCCTAGCTACATTTTACTTTCTTCTTAAAATTAATAATCTTTTTTTGCAATGAAATTTTCAGAAGAGCACACAGTGAAGTTGCTAAAAGTACTGAAGTGTTTTCCTTTAAAACAAATATTAAGGACTCATTTAAAACTACAATTCTTATGCATTTTTATTACATTGAGTAAATTGTTGGTGCTATAAAAATAACAGATAATACTAATACTACTACTAATAATACATATTATGTTCATCACTAATCAAAATTTGCATATTATATGTAATTAATTAATTCTTAATTAATAAGGTAATAATAAAGAAACTGTTCAAATAGGTTCAAGCAAGCAGTACTATTTTTTTACTGTGTAAGGTACGATTCACATCTTTAGCCTCTTAGTCTTGCACTACAAGGAGTTTAATTCTCCTTATGTGAATCATATATTTGGTAAAAAATTCAATAAAAACAGGCATGGGATTACAATAAAAAGCTCAGATAGTGACTCTATTGGGTCTTAGGTACTATTGACTATAAAAATTGGGCACTTTCAGACCCAGAGGTGTATTTTAGATTAAGAAGTAACCCCACTAGCCATTCAGCTAAAATATTTAGGAGATGATGTCTTGTTAAATTGTTACAAGGAAGGTAGCTCTTTTTTTTACCACCTGCCTAAGCTACATAAAACTTTGTGTAACCCCCAGGGAGACCAAACATATTAAGAGTGGGTTTCTTGAATGAAAAAGAGTTGACACATCTTCAAGAATTGATGGTCAATCTACTGGGGTATCTTAATGATACCAAACACCCTCCTCCATATCAAGAAGGTGGTTACTTGTAAATCCACCTATAGCTGGCTCACCATATTATTGCATTCAAGCTTAGAGGTGGTTACATTTTATCTATTAGCGAAATCTGGCTATGAGATTCCACTTTGATTTTTGTTTCCGGGCTGTTTAGCTCGGACGCAATTCAGGGGGTGTTTCCAAAGGGGGAGGTCTCTGACAACTTCTGGACTCTGGTCACCTACAACAGCACCATCTCAAGGTTAAGGAAGAGATACCCACTTTGCTTTGCAGGACCACCTGCAACAGCAGCAGCGAACCAATGGATGCACACATCCTGCAGAATGCTGTGAGACTCAATTTCTCTAAAAATGTACCAGTTTCATTAATTGATCCCACACAGTACAGAAAATGATATGACAGCAGCAGCAGTAGTAACAGGGCACTGGAAGTAGGATGACAATTATTGATATTATTGAATGTTCTGAATGTTCATGAATCAGACATTGTGCTTCTGTAATACAATAGTAAAGTATGTGTCCTATAGAACAAAATGTGGGTCTATTCACTAAGAGGTCCAGTGATCAGTCGAGTTAAGGGTTAGCTTAACTGACCAGACTCGAGTTGCATGTCCTCACATTTTAAAATTTGCAAGACACCATGGGACAAATGTACCACTTTGCATTTAAAGTAGCAGGCAACATGCAGGCTAATGAACTGGTGTCTGCTTTTTTTTTAACTCACATAGATTCCTGCTCCTGAATGCAAGTGTGTTTTTTTTATTTTGTTTAAGTGCTAATGTGAGTTTGCTTTAGTGAATTTGCTAGCAGGACTTCTGTTACAAACTCACATTTTTACCCAGTTTAGTGAGTAGACTGTTAGGGAGCGGGGTGTAATTGTGCATGTCAAAATGTTTATTAAAAGAATCCTGAAACCACACAACCATTAGTAATAATAATAAAAATGCTTTTTACTTAAGGTGTTTGAATAGTGCTTTAAAACATGCATTATTGAGTCATAGGGAAGATGTGTAAATGTTTCGTTTGTTGTTTAGTTACTGCATTCATTCCATTATTTCATGACATGCAATTATAAAGTGTGGAAAGCGCTAACGTTAATGCATTAGTACTTCCTTCATTTGTAGCTCTTATCAACATGTCCCTCTTTCACCCTCTTTCAGTTTAGTACTTTCAAAGAACATTCTCCAAGATAAAATAAGCAATTTACTGAGTTCTTGACTGTTTTACCAAATATTACAGGGGATTCATCTGAATAGGGATAATTTTAATTGCCTTTCTAATCTGTCTGCAAATTAATAGCCACAAGTCACGGTTTTGCTGATCATTAATACACGAAAATTGATCATTTGTGGATCATGTAATCTGCTGAATGTGCATTTATTTTCGGACTAACAGGTAAACTTACTTCTAAGACCTTGGAACATTCTCAGAATGAAATTGGAAGGTGTGCAGACTCTGGAACAAGTTTACTTTTTTTTGCCTGGAGACGTACATTTTTTCCTTGCAAGAAAACACACAGAGATCAAAGAAATTTCTTCTGACATCAAAATATGCTGTTCAATATAATCAAAGTAATGTGCTATAATGTCAAGTCTAGACTGCGTCTGATTAATTTCTAATTGTCATATTAAATTTTGTTTCTGTTAAAAATAACGTTTTTCTCTTATGAAAAGAAAACAAAAAGGTCATTAATTTGTGGTGGTTGTTTCATGCGTGGCAGTGCTCTTCTATTGAAACTGATAAGCATTATTATAACAGCAAATGAGCCTCAAATATAATAAAAAATACAAAAATGTGAATTTTTACTTAATAAATTATAGGAATCTGAAAATGTTTTGTAGTTTAGATAGCACAAGAAATGATTTAAGTATGTTTATATTTGATCAATTATATATATATAATATATACCAATATATAATACAATAATATTACTGGAATATTACACATTAAAAAAATCCAATTCTGCTACAAATCTATTTTTTCCTTAGATATGACATGGAATATAATAATTAGGTCTATAGTTCTTATATAACTTTTTTTTGTACAGCACTATTCATCAATTTTTAATCTGTTCAAAAACCTACAGCTTTGTCTACTTTGCTGTTCAATTTATCTATGAAAGAGGCTTTGAGGAAACTGAACGTGGACACAAGACTAACAAGCAAAATTACATTTATAATTATATAAGTTGCGGATAGTTTTCATTCGGTTGTGGATAATTCAGATGCTTGTCTGTTGTACACAGTTCATGAAACGCATGGTACTGCCATAATTTTCTTTCCAACATGGAAGACAATGGATTCATTTAATGCACTGTGCTTAGGTGATAAGTGATGAATTGTGAGAGATCACAGGGATGCATTAGTGGAATAGTTTTACCCTTTAGATATGAATTAAACTTATTAACCAAGGGGGCTGGCATGGGGACAGATAAAGGCAAGGGACACTATATTTCTCTTGCCTCCCCCTTAACTAACATATGCATTGGCACACATATTTACATACACACTCAAACCTACCAAAATGTACGTACTCTCACTAACATACAAACTTACTTATGCTAACACTGACACACGCATCCTAACACATACACAGATAAACATACACACTCATACTAACACATACTCCTGCTAAAACACACAATATATATTTACATAGTGATAATAACAGAAAAAGTAGAGACCTGTGTGTGAATTGAAACAAATGCTGAGGTGCAAGGCACCTTTGTCAGGTTTTGTATCTTAGTAATACGGTACATAATGAACTGCAAAGTTCTCAGCAGGTGCTATGTCATTTTGCATGGTCTTTTAAATATGGATATTCAATTTTCCATGTGGGAAAAAAACACTTAAAAAAACAGTCCACCTATAGCTAACTGACTAATTTAAACTTTATTATTTCAACAAACAAAAGCAGAAAAATGATTGGACTGTTGCTTAATAACATGCGAAATAGTAATGTGTTGTGCCTTGCAGTAATTTACATAAATATCCTCAATAAAACAGATAGCATTCACAGGTGCAGTCAGAGTACACTGAATTGAAAGAACTTGGTTGGCAGACATAACACAGTTCCCTTTACTCTACCTGTGCTGAATCAGATATCTTCTCCAGGGCAGCAGCTGGTGATCTAAATATTTTAGTACAGGAGACCAGTTGAAAATTTACAAGCAACCTACTGTCATTTTGTTTCATCAAAATAACACTGGTGTATATATAACTATTATGTTGCATATTCACATATTCCCAATGACACGTGCAGTCAATTTATACGTTTAAGAAAATAATACAAATGTGTATATAAAGGGTGTTTTTTTAATCTTCATCATTTAGTATTGTGAACTTTATTTACTACCTATTATTTTATTTATATATTCAGTGGGTTTAGAAAACACTTTACATTTCTTCATTTTTTTATTATATATCTTGACCTAGATTGGCCATCCGGCATTCCAGGCAAATGCCTAATAGGCCCTGGTAGGCATCGTCATACACTCAGACGATCTGCCGCCACAAAAAAAAAGTACTGCGAGGTGTCCATGATGGCTTGCATGGTAGCTCCTCTACCAGTCTACTGATCAACTTCTCAACCTTCACATGTAATCTGTCACCAGGAAAGACCTCATTTTGTTCCAGGAAGTCATGCATGTGTTATTAAAGGTAGGTAAGTAAGGGGATGACCCCAAATGTTCTGCTCAGAGGACATAGAGCAAAGAGCCCACTGCTGTTCTAGGATTTACTCCATCATGTCCAGGGTGGAGTTTCAGTGGGTGACTACCCAATAATAAAGCAATAATAAAGATGGAGAATGATCGGTAGTGCTGCAGGTGCTACATGTGACTCATTCAACTTCTGACTCTGAGCAAGAATGTTTCTGTCTATTTAGGATTTGTGTATACCCAAGGGTCACCTAACTACTACTTTTTCATACACGCCTTCCACCAGCTCTGCCCAACCCAAGAAAACTAAAATTACTTTTTTCCACAGGTATTTTGTCCATGCCGGTAAAAATGAAACAACATTTTTTTAAAACATTTATTCTCGAATCAGGAACTTCATACAGGCAAATATAATTTGTCACCAATATTTTACACCATGACTGGAGTGGTACTGTGACAGTTGCATATGTTTTAGTAATCAGTCCATTTCTTGGTGACCATGCATTGAGCATATCTGGTTAATGTGCAGTCAGTGAGATGTCTAAATCTCATTGAGCCATTATGTAACCTTGCCTAGTCTTCTTTAATACACTGAAACTTAAATCTGAACTATAACCTAATTACTTTCTTCGTATGCAATGCATATCATGTCATTTGTGCTTAAAAATACTTTGCCCTTTCAAAAACAATGGAAGGTTTCTAAAAAAAAAAAAGTGTTTAGCAAATGAGTATAGTTAAAAGTTTTCTAAAAAGTCATTTAAAAGAAATAATTGACTGTGAAAACTGCTGGTGTGGAATTTCTTTATAACCAGAATTGAATGTTCTTGTGTCATCCCGCTTAACAGTTATTTGTTAAATGTTAATGAATCTCTTCCTGTACCCCCTTGGAAGATTAGCTAAAATAAATGACTAGATATAATAATATAGGTAAAACCATAGTCCTTACTGCCACCAGCTGCACAGGCACAGCTACATAGGAAGAAATCTTTATACACCTACTGGTGATTGTCAACAGATTTTATGTTTCTTGGCTGATGCATTGATTAGAATGCTATTGTAAATACTTGAAAGAAAGCACTGTAATTAATTATTTTACCCTTTTTTGGTAATATGTTGAACTTGTAAAATGGTTACTTTGATATATAGAACAGGTTATAGAACAGGTTAATTGAATTAAGTCCAAGTAATAAATGCTGCTGTTTTAAAGGACTGAAATAGCTTTGAGAACAATTGTTGAGTGTATATATATATATATATATATATATATACATGCAGCAATTGCTATTAAAATCGCATTTTCCATAAATATTGGGGTTTCTGCCAAACTACAAGGTCACATACATTATTGCTTAGTCTGCCCTTTTTACGGGGCTATACTGCTTGTAACGGATCTGAATCAGTGGGTCTTTAAACCACTGACACCCTACGGCAATTTAAAGCCCTCACTGGACATCATTAATGAAGTACCTGTGTGGCAGGTGGGGCACTGAACCCTAATGTCTGGTCAGAATCTGCAAATATACACGCTTAAATGTAACTGGAAGTTTTGATTAGTGTTTTAATAAAAAAATGTTGCAAAGGCATCATTTCCTCAGTTGAGTACTAAAATTAAATTGTGCAGTTATTAAAATTACTTAAAATGTTGTGACATGAATATTCCAGAATATTCTACATTTTATTAGCTGAGGAAGGCAAGAACGATTCATCAATTAAAATCTTTCTTACATATCTTTGAAATAAACAGATATCAGAAAATTGAATTAAGCACAGCATATGTACAAGATAAATTATTACGGAGAGCAATTTAATAATCATGAGATAACATTTCTGCTAGGGGTTTATCTAATAAAAAATAATTGAAATGTGTGAACCAGGGACAAGTTATCAAAATTATTGTACAGTACTTCCAGTTACCAAAGGAAATGACCTACGCGTCTTTACTGCACAAAGCAATTAGAATGAATGACAGGGAGTGTTTCTCTCATGTATCAATGAATATACTCAATAAGTGAAAAATACAAAAAAGATAATTTGAAAAAAAAGTTGCACTGGAAAGAAACCCTATAAAAAAAAGAATGGCTATGCAAGAATGTTTTCTTAATTAAGAAAAGCGGTCCCCTGAGAGCTTATTAAGGCTCTATACAGCAACTTTAGTATTTGAATAGAAATCTAATAACATAGAAACAAAACATCTCCCTAGTTTATTGAAGGAAGTCAGTAAGAAATTATTTAACCATCAAAAGGCCACAGGCAAATTAGCTATTTTCATGAGATATCCGATACTTTACGAGGGCTTGAACATATTAAATCAACAGAAAATGTATATTTGTGTTGTAGCGTGGGTTATATATTTTAGAGCTGGTCCTGCTGTAGCATGACAGGTCCAGCTGGTTGGGCCATAAATGACCTGAACAAGACTTGAATGCTGAATAATGATAGTCCTATTGTATGTAGATGGATACACCATGGATGGATCAGCGAAGAGAGACTCCACCCAGTGGCGGAACTACTACACCAGGCAGGGGTAAAGCTGGACAACCGGAGAAGGCAGAAGAAAGAAAAAACTGAGAACAAGAAGTGAAGCGAAGGAGAAGTAGAAGTTAAAGCTCTTATGAATCCTACACAAGTACCGATGATCAGTACAGTATATATTACTTATTCAGTATTACATATTTTTAATCATTCCTATAAAAAAAACAACAATGTTGATTACAAAACAAACATTTTAGGCATCTATGATATTTCTCATCTAACCATATTCCATTATCATATGATTAAATATTTTTATGTTTCATAGTTTGTTAGTTTATATTTTCATAGTTAGGATAAATGTATTGCACATTACCTATCCAATCATGACGTATATACCCTTTTTTCTTTTTTCAAAGTGTTTCTTGACAATATAAATTATACTAAACCCAAATTTAAAAAAACAACAAAAGTCTAAATCAATAATAAGTCAAAAATAGAGTGCACCATTTATTTCTTTCACTTTGCTAGCAATTGTACATATAAAAAGGTAAAATATTTTTGGGAAAGACATCATTTTATTCCTTTTATAATACTTTTTAAAAAGATTTTACAGTTGTTCCATGGAATTCTTTATGATTCATTGTGCGGTCATCAAATGGACATTTTAAAAGACATTGTCTTTTAAATCTTGGGTATAAAGAATCAGAGTGAATAGGAAGGGATTTTTTTTTTACTGTTAAAGTACTATAGAGTTATCTTGGATATTAAAAGTGTAACAAAACTTTAGTACTTCAGACATACTTACCAATTCTCAAAGCTCTGCTTTCTAGGACACCCGAGGGCCCATGATATCAGTGAAAACAATGCATTTTGAGCCCGTACATGCACGGGCTTTGTCATTAAGGGGTTAATGCAATTAAAGGTTTTGCCGCAAAAACAGCCCTGACCTGTCAAGGCACTAGTCCTCTGAAGGAGTGCTGTGGTACCTGGCACCAAAACGTTAGCAGCAGATCCTTTAAGTCCTGTAAGTTCCAAGGTGGGGCCTCCATGGATCGGACTTGTTTTTCCAGCACATCCCACAGATGCTCGATTGGATTAAGATCTGGGGAATTTGGAGGCCAAGTCCACACCTTGAAATCGTTGTTGTATTCCTCAAACCACCCATGAACCATTTTTGCTTTGTGGCAGGGAGCATTTTCCAAAGCGTCACACTGCCTTCGCCCGCTTGCCTTCTTCCTATAGTGTATCCTGGTGCCAAGTGTTCTCCAGTTAAGCGACGCACACGCACCCAGCTCTCCACATGATGTAAAAGAAAACGTGATTCATTAGACGGGCCACCTTCTTCCATTGCTCCGTGTTCCAGTTCTTATGCTCATGTGCCCATTGTAGGTGCTATGGGCTGCAGACAGGGGTCATCATGGGCACTCTGACTGGTCTGTGGCTACGCAACCCCATACACAACAACCTGTAAAGCACTGTATGTTCTGACACCTTTCTATCAGAACCAGCATTAACATTTTCAGCAATTTGAGCTGCAGTAGTTCGTCTGTTGCATTTGACCACATGAGCCAGCCTTCGCCTCCCCACATGCATCAATGAGCCTTGGTAGCCCACGATCCTGTCGCTGGTTCACCGGTTTTCCTTCTGGAGACTGAGAACATCCCACAAGTGCTGCAGTTTTGGAGCTGCTCGGACTCATTTAGCCATCACAATTTGTCCCTTGTCAAAGTAACTCAGATCTTTACGCTTGCCCATTTTTCCTACTTCTAACACAACAACTTTGAGGATGAAATGTTCACTTGCTGCCTAATACATCCCACCCATGATAATAAGATTGTCAGTGTTATTCACTTCACCTGTCAGTGGTCATAATGTATATATTTTTTTTATTTACACCCATAGATCTAAAACCTTAAATCTTTTATGCACTTGTTTTAGTTTTAGGCTATTACATATTGTCCTAGTATATCCATTTCTCAGAAATGTATCTTCCTGTACTTAATTGAATCACTTTATGTAAATGAATATTTAAATTGCACCCTATCTTTTTCATTTGTGCTAAAAGCTGTAGAGGGCCACTTATATTTTCTCATAACATTCTGTAGCATTTTGTAACATTTATTTGGATATTTGAATCCCATTCAGTTTTTGGGGAATGTGTTATTTTACACACAGTTTACTATTGCAGTGAGTAGACGTCTCAAGGTTTTATGTTGTAGTGAAAATTACTCCTATTCCCTTTTTACAACATATAATCAAAGCAGGTTATTCTGCATTATATATAAAAGTGTTCCCCATTATCCTTGTTCATTTTCTTTCTCTTTACCGTGAATTTCATTTTCCTAAAGAGATGCATGTTTTGATGAATTTTCGTTATATTATTACATTTTTTATCTTTTGTGTTCAATAAAACTGAAGTTGCAGCTATTTCTGAGTAATGACACAGAGAACAAACCTTTCCCATATGTCCCTTAAAAATAGCAATAAGGTATAGTTCTATATATGTATTGTAACAAACCCTTTACCGTGAGGGCCATACATGTCACTTTTAAGGGTCTTAAGCACAGTCCTCTAGGGCAATCAGAGTCAGGAACACCAGTTTTTAACAAAACAGCGCTTTATTTTAACCGCTTAAACCCCAAAACCATATCATAAAACAAAAACCTAGCTCCCAATTGGAGCCCTCTCTACCTGAACTATGCTGGTCCGGACTGACCAGCCTAATCACCCACTAACTAGACCTCCCAGCCAGACCCAGCTACGCCAGGCTCTGGAAAACCTCCCCCAGACAACGCACAAAATGTCCAGGCAGGTATTGCCTCACTTGGCTCAGGGATTGTCTTCTTCAGGGCCTCTCCTTGCCCTGGGAGCACAGGGAACTTCCTCTTCCCCCAACAGTCTCTCTGACTATCAGGCTCCAGGGGTTTTTAATGTCCAGCACCTGTGCCTGATGCCAGCCTCATAGAAATCCCGGACCGGATCCTGTGGACTTCTTGCCTCCTGGAAAACCCGGGATGGAGTTTCCACAAAATGGGGAAATGGAGCATTGGCCCACCCTGCTCTCCAATTGCTCCACCCCAGGGACCCATATGTATGATCTGGATAGCACCTGTACCCAAATGCCACACTAAGCATCTCCCTGGGGTTTACACTGTCACAGTATTTAATATGCTAACCCAAAGAACATTTATATGATATCCAAATGTGCCAAGGTCACAAAAACAGTATTATTGTTATAGTTATTAGAAGTGAATAATAAACATTTTAAATATAAGAGATATAAAACTTGTCAACTGGGACTATGCATTAAGTACTTAAGTGATCACTTTAGTTAAGGGTTAACTCAACCAACCAGACTTGACTGAGGGTGCATACCCTCATATGGTAAAAACTTGCATTTTCAGGAAAATTCAAATATTAAGAAGATGCCCTATGCCCCGCTGGGGCTCAGCTGTAAGGATGGGGCACTTAAGTGGTGCTCTCCTGGGTTAAGCCTAGAGTAGGCTGAAGGCAAATAAACCACTGAGTATATAGATCTCTATTGTAATCTGGAATGGCAATGTTTATACAATGGAAGGGAAGACAAGTCCCCATGGATCTTTAAAAATCTGAGTCACTCTGAATTGTTTTACAGCAGTTGTTTTTTCATAATTTGCTTGGATGTAATTGCCTGAATCCCACAAGATACTTAGTAAATGACATCCACACCACAAACAAATAAGGTCATTAGTTGTTTAATGAATTAAGTTCCCTTGATAATAGAACACATTTGCAAAACATAAAGTCCATTATTTTGTTCAACAGGTGTTCTTCTATCAATACAAAAATACTGATATCCTCTTGAATCATTTAACCACACACTTTCTTTTAATTGCAAAAGGTATTTTTATCTTACATTCTAAAATACAAATAATGAGACTTGGGCAAGTCTTTGTGTTCGTGTTCATCTTCGGGGGAAAAAAATTCATATTCCACGAATATTCGCCCGTTCCTGTGTTTGTTTCGAACAAATATTTGTATACATTCTTCATGTTCGTTTTTCTCCTTGTTTTCTGCCGGTTTTCTAGCAGGGGTTAACATGGGGTTAACATGGATAGCAGTAGCTTTGGCACCAGGATTTTAAAGGTCAGTAAGACCGGCTCTATTGGTCGCTGGCAGGAGCCTCCTCTTGCATCAACCACTGAAGGGCAGCTCAACCAATAGAGTCTCTAGCGTCAGAGCGATTGGAGGGAAGCGGGAGAGGCTGTCCCCATGACTCTTTTGCAGAAGTGCTGAAGCGCACCAAGAGGCTAGAATAATGCACATAGTCACAGAGAAAATGCTTCTCTTTCTTAACAAGGGTTTAATTTTCAGGTCCCTTCCAATTATGATTTTTAAAGTTCTCATTCCTCATTTTTGGACCACGGAAATAATAATAAAGATGCCCACTGTGTTCACTGTAGTGTAGAATTGTGTTTAGAGGATTGGATCTCTCCTAGTCTATGGACACTAGACAAGTCCTGGGGACCTAATTTTATGTAGCTTTGTATTTTAAATTATTATTTATTTTTGATTGAACTTGAATGCCCCTGTCTAAAACTCTCAAAATCTAAATTGGCAATACTCACATAACCTTGCAAATAATTCAAATTGTATTGAATATTCTAGTTGTTTTGCACGTATTTGCATGAAAACATATGTGACCTTAGTTGATTTTGGTCATTCAGGTTAACCCTTAAATGAATAACATTTTTATACTTTACAGTATCTGGAAAAAATGTGAGTTTTCCTCTGTTCAAAAGAACAGCACCTCCAGAATTTAGTACTCTACTGCATGTAAATTGTGAATGTGAAGCCATGTATTCAAAGTTAACCCATAACTCAACTGACAACACAACCTTTTACTGAATAGACCCCCTATAGTAAAATCTGCTTTTCAAATCTAAAATATATATTGTATGATTTAATTGTTTATTTAGTTTCCTGTTTTAAGTAAAGAACATAAAACAACCACAGAAAATTAATGATAAATATGATCTATACTAGCGAGCTTAAGAAAAATATTTAATTTCTTACTCTACTTCCTTTTCTTCCTTTACTTAAAGTTTTTACGCTAGCATTATTTTAATAACAATTTATTTTAGGTTTTCGTATATTGTTTCTAGTTTCATAAACCAATATAAAAACTGCCATATTTTTGATGAAATTGTACTAATTGTAATCTTGCATTACATAAATATTTATATCTGATTTGTGCAGTGAAAGTAAAATGACAAATTAAATTACTTATGTGTTTTAGAAGTGGCTCAAAATTACTTTAATAGCATGTCAAATATTTTTGAAGCAATATATGGCACATAACATATTTCGTTTTTACAAGATGTGTTTATAATTCAGTGCATTTTTTATGATTTGTTTTTAAAACATATCCTGTAACACATGATTAACACCAAAAGTTAAGCTGTGTCACTGTTCCCTACAGTGTAATTGATGTAAGTACAAAAATAATGATAAATACATGTGCATTCGTATTTAGGAGAACATGAAAACGAACGCTAATGTTGCATTTTTGCTGTTCAAACCGAATGGTGAATAAACTAATATGGCGGCGGGTAAACGTTAACCTGTTCAAGACCGGGACGTACCTGGTACTTCCGGGTCAAAGGTCACCGGCAGACCAGGAAGTACCAGGTACGTCATCGATGATGCGCAATCCAGCGTCGCTATGAACGACGATCCGTAGCAGCCACTCCCCCTCAGTTCCGTGCACGTGATCGCTTTGCAGCGAATCATGAGCACGGAATTTAAATATTTTAAAAAAAACTGTGGTCTTCAAGGGAAGAAGCAGTTTGCCAACGCTGGTCCTGAAGGGGTTAATATCGTTAATATCTCCTAGCTAATCTCCCTGGTCGCTTTCTCTCATACAAGTCACTACCTCTAGCCTACCTTGTCTACGTAGCATCGCCGGGGTTAATGGGAATGGGAATTCATAGGATCGCGCCAGGGGTTAAAGGTCTGTAAGAGCGACTCTATTGTTCGTCGGCAGGGGCCTCCTTTGGCATCAACCAGTGAAGGGCTTCTGGTCCTTCCACAGTTGATGTTTTATCCTGGATGTGTGTACAGCAGATGAAGGCTGGAAGTGTAGTCACTTCGAAGTGGATTCTGCCTCTTCTCGTGCTGTTCAGAAAGGGCCAGTGAAGGGAGTTTTTTTGTTTGAATGCTCTTATTAAAATACAATTTATTCTGGGACATGCCCTTTAAAAATAAACATAGTATCTTTAAAAACCTATAGATACTGATGAAATGGGACAAATAAATAGATCAATATACATAATAAATTACAAAATTGATCTAAAAAACATATATAAAGTATCTGAAATAGTCCTGATAAAAAATCTTATAAAAAAAGTACAAATCCTCAACGCATTTTCCCAGACTTTTCATCTCAAGTGGGTTAAAAAAGTGTTCGTCTTCTTCGTTTCTTCATCTTTATATCCTGGGTCTCTTTGGCGCTTCCGTATACGTCACTCGTATCCTTCGGTCGCTCCTCTCCTCTTTCTTGCAGGATGATGTAAGTACGTTGTTTATACGTCTCATCCAATTGAACCAGGTCTGGACTGACCATCCGGCATACCGGGCAAAAGGGGCAGTTGGATGACAGTCTAACACACTCACCAGTGCACAGATCTGGTGCACAAAATGTAGTGCTTGGCCATAAATATACAGTTTTCGGCTGCATCTACGTCATCAGGTGGCCGCTGTACTTAAAGTGCCACTGCCGCCTCAACATTGCCAGTCCGCCCCTGGATTGAACCCTTAACTTTACTTACCACTCAAATGTTTGTAGCTCTACGTTATTACTAATTGCTTTATGTTGTACCATCATATTCGTTAGAGCTGTACAATAGGTAAACAAGACATAAAAGGGAACAAAAAATAATTTTCAACAATCTAGAAGATAAAGATTTGTTTGAGCAAAACTTTTTTTTTGGCTTTGCTACAATTCATGCTACAAACACTTAACACAATTGAAATATTCAGTTTTTGCATAGTTGTACTTATGTGTTTCAGAAAAAAACCACTAATAAACCAGACAAATAAACCAGACAAGATACTGTTTCTGTGTTATCTTGTTTAACATTTAGCCACTAGAGTGAGCCATTGTCACATGATTTTCACATTAATAGTACCTTTAAATACTATTCAGTGTGGAGTTTCAAGATATTATGCTAAATATGCTAAATATTTATCGATATGCCACATACTTTTTTGTATGTCTAGCAAACCATTTTAACCCTTTGCATGTTCCAATATGAACATTTTCAAGCATTTCTTACCCCAAAAATTGCAACATACAAATGCACTTTCACACATTCTGGGCTAGATTATATTGCCTGTGAAATGGTTCATATTATTATTATTATTACTATTATTATCTACACCATCATATCCGTGTTGCTCAGATGTATATACATAATACATCCATAAAGACCTCTTCATCATATAAGTTAATAATTTGGCAATAATACAATTTCTGATGCATTGCTCAGTTTTTGTTGGTGTGAGCCACGAATAGCTGTATAACTGTAAAATGCAATAATGTTATAAAATAATACAGTATATGGTGGCCTTAGATAAACAACCCATTAATGGATACTTTTGGCCAAAACTCCCTCACAAGGACAGTGTTTATGTAATGCAATGCAAGCAAATTTCAGTATCCAAATTAGGCTCAGTGACAGGCAAATGGTATCTGGAAATAGTCTAAATATACTGAATGTAGTTTACTTTGATATCTAATGTTTATGTTCAGCACATCATTAATGGAACTGAATAAATTCAATTAAATTTTGCAGTCACTTTCTCTTGCCTCCTCATTATATCTGCCCTAAATCTTTCTCTTTCAGTTTTCTTGCTATCTATTCTGTGCTGATTATGTATCAAGAAGAGAGACTGGAAGGTTGTTGTAATTCAACATTAGACTTGACTTGTGCAGATAAAACAGCAAACACTTAGAACACCTCAGTTACTTGAAAAAGCAGCCAGCACACAAAGAAAAAAAAAGAATAAAGGAGAGACAGGACTTCCCTCCTGTAAGTGTACCAAAAACTTTACAGGCATATACAAACAGTAATCTGCACAGCACCATCTACAGCTCAAGTACAGTACATATTATACAGTACATGCTGTTGTATTTCCAAGCACCACTTCTCATATACTTCACATAATTATACAACATTGATCTTCTTTTGTAGAAAACAATGACATTCATTTGGCAATGGTTTGATGAATGTGTCTGCAGTCATTTCTACTGATGGGCAATACTGAATATCAATAACTTCTTGCTCTTACATGTCCCTGAGAAGATGATATTTCACGTCAATGTGCTTAGTTCTGGGATTTACTGATTGTGTCAACTTTATACATACCTGATTGTCTTCAAGGATGGGTATGGGTTTAGACATGTCCAGTCCCATATCTATTTGAAGCTGACAAATCCAAATTGCTTCTTGACGTGCGTCAGTAAATATCTGTTCTCACAGGGCATGTGGGGGTTTTCATTGGTCCATACATGTGTGTGTATGAGTTCCATGGGTTGAGTAGTTTTTCTTTGACTGGTTTGTGGAAGTGGGACACATGTGGCCTTTGTACTGATGCAATATTTTCGTGCCTTCTGATAAACCTTTCTTTGCAAGTTCCTTTATGGCTTCTGGGTTTCAATGCCCCAATTTTCTGTGCCACAAGTGAATACACATGTCATGTGGATTTTGAGTTGTTGTTTTGGGTTGCTGACATTCAGTGATTAATTTGTACATGTATTAATTGAGCCTTCCTTTTGATAGGATTTGCTATTGGTTTTGGATTGTGCATTCATTACCTTGGAACTGGACTGTGAGTTCATTGTTAGCAAGGTTTTTCACTGACAGGAGGCTTCCTTCTAAGCTTGGAAGATACAGAACATTCTTTACAATGTTTGCTTTGCTTACCCATTCTTTGGATCTGGTCTAGTTTCTAGGGCATCCATAAGGGCACCATGCAATTCTAGAAGTCTGCATAGTAGTTATGCAAATATGTGATTGTCTTTAATTTCTTCACCTAATGCAGGTAGCTGTTCCACAATCTCTAGCATAGCATTACATAGTCGTGGCCTTTTCCCCGCCTCGTCTTATACAGTTTACGCAGCAGATATAGTTTACTGTTTAAGTTTGAAGGCTCATGCAGTGTATGTAATGCAGTCCACATACCTTTAGCTGTCTTTTCTTTTCTTATATGAATGAGTTGATCATCCTCCACTAACTGCCTTATAACCGCTTTTGCTTGCCTGTCTTTTCTGTCCTATTCTTTTGGGTTGTCAGTGAGTCTGTTTGTATCCAGTACCTGCCACAAGTCATCTTTGGATAATATCATTTCAAGCTTAAACTTCCACAGCTGCTACTTGGTTTTGTTGAGCTTTGCTATTGCAAATTTCACATCTGAACCACTTGCCATCTTTCAATAAATTGGATGCAGCTCTTGTTTCCTCACACAGTATTTACTTGGATCATAGATGCAACACGTATTTACTTGTAGATTTCCTTCAGTGTCTGGGCCCATAACCTGTCAGCTATGTTTCAAGAAGAGACACTGGTAGCTTGTTGAAATTCAACATTAGAGTTTACTTGTGTGGATAAAACAGCAAACACTTAGAACACAGTAGTTACTTGAAACAGCAGCCAACATACAAAGACAAAAAAAGAAGGAAGGAGAGACAGGTCTTCCTCCCTGTAATTGTACCAAAATGTTTACAGGCATATACAAACAGTAATCAGAACTGCACAGCTCCATCTACAGCTCAAGTGCTATTCATACATATTATACAGTACATGCTGTTGTATTTCCCAACATTCTGTACTATCTATCTCTCCAATTTCTCCCAATCTCTTACGTAGGTCCTGTTCTTCTCCTGCCCATCGCTGGAAGAGCAGGGCTGGTTGGCAGGATCATGGATCTCCATCTAACCGTCTAAAGTAAAGGGAGCATAAGAAGGCAGTAGTGGAACCGTCAATTTTATTTTTGGACACATAGAGAAGGACCTGTGTGAACATAATTTTTATTTTGGGTGCTGCTCATAAAATTACTGTGCATGTGCAAATGCGCACATCTTAGGCGGAAGCATTGGTCACTAAAACCCCCATGATAATTTAATAACATCCCATCATGTGACGCACAGTTGGAGGAATATGGGAGTGATTGTCTGACTCCCATTGGTTAATAGGACTCAGGACTATCCCCGTTTATAATATTTTACCAAAAAAATGATTTACATTTTTCCTGTGAGATCTTAGGACCTGCAAGTCACCTCACAACCCCCTGGAGAAACAAGGCTTTGTTTGTGAGTTGGAACATACAATTTTCTTATCTGTGAGTTGCTTGCCTTTTTCAATCTGCATCAACTTACATGCACTCAACTCTCCTGCAGGTGAGTGTATGCGAGCTATGAATGAATTTATGTTAATACACAGTGATTTTAGTAAATTTGCAGCAAACTCTCAATTTTTGTCAAAACACATGCTATTTAGTGAATTTATATTTCAGGGTACATGCTTACCGTACAAGGCCATTGCACACTCAAGGTATGTACTTGACGAAACTAAAATGAGTCCAAAATTAAAACCATGGAGAAATGTGAGTCAAAGTAAAATAATGGTGATTGTGTAACTGATTGGTTTTGTATGGCAATAAATTAACTAACAAAATCAGTTAGTGAATTGTAAATGTGAGTTTGCTATAGAATATATATTTTGGCAAAATTACATTGTTGAGGACAGCTGTGTTAACACAGTGGTACGAATAAAAAATAAGTATTGGGATTTGTGGTAATATATTTTGTTATTGAACTATCAGTTATTGGCCTATTCAGTTAACTGCAAAAAAAGAGAGCCCCAAAGGCTCAAGAATAAGTGGGGGGCTGAGCTGAGGAGGTTAGCCTGCTAGTTCATGGGCAAGTAGCGGAGGCAGGGTAAGCACGATCAGGAAGGGATGGTCCAGCCCGGCTACTGAAAAATACAGGACAACCCCTTTGGACACCCTCTTTTTCTCAAGACAGCAGAGGAGTAACAGCTACCCACCCTCCTTGCATATATTGTATTTATGCTGGTCCGCCTGCTAGTGTAGGGTTATGGCACGCAGGTTATAGTGCTTTGTTGCCCTTTTTTGAAATATGCTAATGTAGGGCCATTTTAGGACTGACTATGAAGTTTATGTTAAGTACCTTATCATTATACATCCGGCTTGCTCATCCGAAAATGAAGTGGGGGGGGGGTTATGCTGTCAGATTATCTCAATATAAATTCGGGTTTCAAACTTTTTTTTCAGCACAAGAAAACTAATCTTTGCATTACAGATGTAAGTAATATTTGGTTGTCATAGAAACCCTCACCTACTAATGCAAATGAGTAATATGTGTAATAGCTTTAGTTTTAGTATATGGATGAACGTAAAAGTGCCCATTCACATTAAACATAATTTTATGGTCCAGAAACAGAATTCATAGCGGTTTAAAAATGAAAATTATATGTTAATTTAGGATCTATGGGATGCAGCTCCATGGTTAGGAAAATACTGCAAACATTTATTATCATAAGACACTAGTTGTCAGTCTTCCACAAGAATATATGATGTTCTCTGTGGCATCCTCAGCATAATACCCTTGTATTTTTAGATATTAAAGCGATTTTCTCTAAGAGCATTTAATTTACAGTATTTATACAGACTTTTTAAAACTACAAACAAACACCTTCATACAACAGCTTCTAGAAGAGCAGAAAAGTAAAATACACCAGCATTGTTATCTTTATTTTACTAAAGTTATTTTAGTCCTGGTTAATTTGTTACTCAATATGGTTACTTGATATTGTTGATTTCAAATTCAGGCACATTAACGTTTGTTTCATTTTAGTAAGGCAGTTTCATGTTAGTGGACTTTGTGTGTTTCTCATTTACGTTTTGTTCTTTTTACCGCCTTGGTGGTGCTGGACAAGATACCTACAGTTTTTTGTGATTGTTACCCACTCACCTTTCTCGTGTCCCTGGTGCATTTGGATGCATTCCCAGGTGATTGTTGCAGATGGTGATATGCCATTTCCCCAAATAATTTCGACAAGTAGCGTCTCTGGTTATAATTATATAAAGAGACACACATATTAAGAGATACAGTTATAGTCTGTGTTTTTACGTAGGGTATGTATTGTTTCTGTCTACGCATTTGGTGTCCCAATATCTCAGTATCCATTCTGTGAGGGAGATTCTTTGCTCTTGGGTTTGATTTACTTGTTTATTCTACTTGATTTATGGCCTGGCTTCTATTACTGACTTTTCTAGAACTCTACTGGCCCTGACATCCTGGTCTATTTAATGGTTTAATTTTCTACTGTCCCCTACTGCCATTAACACAGGTATCCATTTGAAGATCTTTCTATCAGATGGTCTATCCCTTGCTTTTGTACTCTGCTGCCCAGTTTCATCTCCTACTACAAATCTCTGATTCACCCAGTGCCCAGATAATCCCTAAATTCTTGCTACTGACAAGTCTTTTGGGGATTGGGATTAATTTTAAAGGGGATCTTGGCACAATGTATGGAAAGTGGTCTTGTCATTATTATCTAATCAATTTTATGCTCCTGTTGAGTGAAGCATTTCTTGAATTGCAAATGCTAGTATGGAGGGTTTTTCCATTAAGAGTTTTCTGGTTTTCAAAGATGGGTAAATGTTTGCCCTTTTCTTAATTAACCACAATTTTATCTGCACTTGAGCACATTTTATCAGGCTTTTTATACAGAAGCACATACAGTAGCAGTGGCTACCTCCTGATTTTGGAAATGCATAACATCTGTATGTAAGAGGTGGATACATCTAAATTCTATTACACAGTTCACAATGTTGTAACTTTGCGCTAAGCTATTTTTCACCACTGTCTGTTATTTAAGTACTGTTCATTCTAAAATTAACTTGCTTAACTCTTTTATATTGCTTTCTTTCCCTCCAGAATGTAAAGGTGAGTCCAGAGTGGAGATCATTGCTTTATCAGCCGAGACGATTACCAACTGCACTTTATTGATGAGATCCAACGTAGCTTTCCTTGGATGGTTCCCTTGCACGGACAAAATATGCCCTACATTTTGGTTCTAGAATGACCATGTGGGTGGAATTAGACTAAAGTGCTTATGGAAAATATTCCTTTGTAATGAGACAAGCCAGCTGAATTTGAGACTCTTCCATGAAGGGATTTACTGCAAGGCAGGCTATTTACACACTATTTGTTCCCAAATATTTCAGACGATTTATTGACCATAAATGAAATGAATTTTAGGTTCCTAAAACACCCTTCTAAAACATCACTTCCCAAAACCCTCTGAAACTTCTTAGCAGAAACTTTATTAAGGTGTCAGTCTTGAGTTCCTCCACTTACTATTAATAAATGAAAGATTTGTATTGTAGCAGCTTCTTGTCCTTCTTTTATTACTCATGTGTAACCATAATAAAATTGTAGTAACATTTTCTTATATACAGCACTTAATGGTCCATTAGAGATACCCTATTTAAAGTATCTATGTATATTTATGAATAAATCCATATTTGTTACAAAAATATCCTTAATTAAAAACGTATAGTAAACAAACTTTATATATTTTTATAATATGTATATTGCTTGGTATCGTTAATTGATCAATGCCATACAAATGATGCATTTGATTATCCCAGCTTCATCTCAAATTTCTATTGTTTCAATGCACCAGAAAGTCTCAATGGAAATGTGAAGACTTGTTCCATAAAAACAGATTGTAAAATTCTTATAAGGCAGTGTAGAGTTAAAAGCCACATGCATAATGTCCCTGAAGCATGTGACATTATCTCGCTTTCTACAGTACATGCTCAAATTAGATGAAGAACCATTATTACTCTTTGTCATAACACTGTTATAGTCTAGTTTTAGTCAGGGAATAATTTTGTTTTAATACCTTTTTTTGCTTTTAGACGCTGCAATAATATAATCCTTTAATGTATCTTTTTAAATCTCTAATGAGAGTATCACAGTGTTTAAAAAAGTAAATTACTGTGGGAGCAAGTTTCCCAGATCTGTATAAGGGATAGGCTGCGAGTGAGCTTTCATCATGAACAAATAACTTAGGACATTTAAGTTGGAGATATGCGTCCCACTGAGAGATTAGTAATTAATTCACTTAAGGAGCAGAAGACATTAAAGTTATCTTCTTTTCTCCTTCAACATTTCAATCATATTACATGAGCCACATCCCCAGCTGATAAAAACCTAATTATAGTGAAGTTAGGTTACATTTTACATTGATTTTCTGTGTCACAATTTCCTTTAAGGAAACTGTAAGTATGAAATGGTTAGTGTATTTCAAGAAAGCCCCAGGCGAGAGCATGGAGCAAAAAGGGCGCATGACTGAGGGGACGTCAGGCAGCCCTCTCCCCCCTCCCGTTTTCCTGTTTATCAGTAATTCTGCTGAGTCAGCTCAGGGGGCTGTCAGTCTATGTTGATTGACGGCCCTCGGCTGACAATGATAGGTGTGCATCATCCTACTGTGCCTAGGGGTGGGGGTCACTATATATATGGGAGCCCACCCCATCTAGGTCACTTTTTCAATTGACCTGAAAAGCTTTCCCTCCCACCCCTCTCTCTTTTTATTTTCTTTTCTGTTCCTTGGCGGTTGGTAATCAAGCTGGCATAGAGCAAGGGTTAACCACCTTAGGTGTGGTTTTACCCGTGGTGCACAGGCCCTCGGCCTAAGTGCAGGACACTCCCTGGGCTTGTGCCTTGGTGAATCCTAACCGTGACAATGGCTGCCGTGCAAGGGACGCCGGTGGTCTCTACGGTTTTACGCCTGTGCCAGCCGGGTCGTTGTTTACAATTTATGGTTACGATGTGTAACCTGTACATTTGGTTTACAATGGTTAGTTTTAAGGCTTGCACGTGTCATAAGTAAGTCGGGTGGTGCGTCACGTGCATCGCTATATTTATATGGTGTTTACATAATAAAGTTTATTTTATTAATAAAGTTATTTATATCTGTGTCACGGTGTGGAAGGCGTAAAGCGGACTGCACCGTGGCCTTATTTTTCCATAAGTTGACTAAATAAAGCATTATATTGTTTACTTTGTGTTTGTGTATTTATTTGGGAGGGGGGGTAAAAGGGGGCGACGCATTGGTGCTACCTCAGTTATGCTGTAGGAAGGTCTAGATATTCATGCTAGATATTATGTGATTGATAGGAAGTTAGATAGTAGTATCATTTCCACAAACTGAACAAGGTCGTTTTGGATCTGTCTGATTACTTCTCAACAACGGTCACTTGTCATATGTTTGAACGCATGCTAACCGCCAACTTCCATGACTCTCAAGCTCTTGTACAGTGACATTTTAAATACTTTCATAGCTACTCACAAGTTCTTGCGTAAGGTCGCATGTGAGTTTTGCAGATGCGTGTTAATTAAGCTCAGAGTCAATGTTGCTTTAATTGTTAATATTGTTATATGTGCTTAACTGGCACTACCATTGTATTCATGTATTAGGAAAACAGTACTGTGATCTGTGTATTGTTAAACTGCGTCAAAATTCATAACTAATTTTAAGAATTATTAACTTTTTATTTTTTATTTTGTGGTCTTGGGCTCACCTGATATCTTATATTATGTGACTAAACTATCACTGTAAATCCTCTACAATGTTATTTCTTAAATCTAGACATGAAGTTATCATCAATTCTGACTGTAGAGGGCAATGCAAAATAAGAAATGCTTGGCTTCATTATCATTCTTGAAGTTGTCCAAGAGTCATGATAGCTTTAAACAATTGATTTTATGATGACAAGCCTAAAGAAAGTGGGGATTTTTATGTAAGTTAAGAAGAGAATTTTGTCTACCAATAAACTAATTTGTCTTATATTGTTCCATCTGCATACCAACAGAATAGCCAATTTACATAGATATAAGAAGGAAAATGTATATTGTTCTAAAGTTAAGATCTATCATTAACTGCATGGCTGGTTAATAAATCAGGAATTGTGTACATTAAATGGAAACCTTAAAAAAATTTAGACATAAGCTCATGAATATTTTACTAGATGATCAACAATATATCTAATTCATGTGAAGTATATGCAGTTTACTTACAGAAATGCCAATTAGTCCATTATTTAAAGTAAACATTTTGAATTACTAATTATTAATGTTTAAACTTTTACAAAATTGTTGTTAAGATATAAAACATTTTTATGCTCAGCATATCATAGGAAATCTATATTATGTTATACTCCTGTAAGACTTGAAGGTTATAACAATTCCCTGCACATCATCCTTGAGTAAATTGATGGATCTCCATTTGGAAATTATTCATCTGCCAGTAACTTTCTGCATTCTCTATAGGAGCAGCAAAGAAAATAATGTTATTCTATAGGGGCATCAGGTACATGCCTAGAATATGATATGGACAGAATTTAAATCTGTTCATTGATGCATCTTCGTATGGGCTTAAATGTTTAAAGGACATCCATCACCTAAAGGGTTTTAGAGTTATTTCGACAAGTTCTATTGGGCAAACATATTGCCCATTAGGGGAGGGCCGGCAGCCTAAGGCCTGAGGGACAAGTCTAGTCAAGTGGCCCATTGCGCCAACAAATCAGCCCACGATCTATGCCCATGTTTTCCTGATTTTCTAACGCATATTGATATAAGTAATCATGCATGGGATACCTGAAGCCACAATTGTTAATCATTTTAATAAGATATGAAGATTGAAATAGAGTAAATAACACAAAACCTTTACTTTTCCTCTCACTGATTTCTGGGCCTAGAAGCTCTGCCACATCGAGACCAAATACACTCACACCAGGACAGGCTCTGGCACCAGGACAGGCTCTGGCACCAGGACAGGCAGACACGCATACCAGGACAGGCTCTGCCCAGGACAGGCAGACACGCATACCAGGACAGGCTCTGCCACACTGACACCCAAACACACACAAGGACAGGCTCTGCCACACCCAGACACACACACACCAGGGAAGTCTCTGCCACACCAACACCCAAACCCCTCCCTTGTGTATTGATGTCCCCTTTTGCACTGGTTAAGGTACCCATGTTTATTGCCACCAGCCACTCACCCTCCTTTGTGTTTTGATTTGTGTGATGCCCCAACCACCCTGTTGTGTACTTATAACCCCCAGCCACCCCCTGTGCATGATATGTTTACAATGCATTAAATTTTTTGTAATTGATCCTGTATAGAAGTTTGAAAAATGTTTTAGTGTACTAATGTTCATAGAAGATGCAGATTACTTGATTTTACAAGACCTCAGTGGTTGCTTATTCATATGTACACTACTGTTCAAAGGTTTGGGGGGTGCTTAGCTGTTTTCATGGAAATCAATGATATTTCTAGCTGTGCTAACATAATTGCAAAAGGATTTTGTAATGATCAATTAGCCTTTTAAACTTGGATTAGCTAAATACAGTGTGCCAGTGGAGAACAGATTAATGGTTGATGATTAAGGGGCCTCTTTTAAATTACAATAGTCATCTACAACATTAACAATGTCTATACTATATTTTTGACTAATTTGATGTTATTTTAATGGACAACATTTGCTTTTATTTCAAAAATATGGACATTTCTTTTGAAAGATAGTGTAAATGCTAACTTCAAGAATAGATTGTGAATGTAAACATTGGCCCACTTAAATGCATCATAGGTCATGGGTCAATGGGAAAATGCATTAAAGAAATATTTTATGACATTGGGGAATTTACAAGTGGATCAAAAACGATTCAGGCAATCAATTTCATTTCCAGCAAAAACTCTGTTTTTTTTACATTTCCTCATTCACTCTCTCATGCTCTTTCACTCTCTCTCATAGTCTCATTTACTCTCTCCCGATCTCTGTGATTTTTATCCCTACACTCTTGCATCTACTTGTTCTTCTTTGTTCTGTTCTGCCTTTTTCTTGTTTTTTTTTGTTAGACTCTGAACCTGGCCTCCTGATGAACTTCCCAAAAGAGCTAAGCCTCTGGAAACAACATCTTTCCCAATTTGAGGAACTCTCTGTGCACTTCCACCAAAGGGCAGAGTCACAGGGACAGCCTCTCCCCTGTTTTTCGCTAATTGAGAGAAAGTGTGTACTTGGAGGATCTGCTCTTTAGCATAGGTTTACCAGGAAGCCCTGGGTTATTCAGGGTATGCCCAGACATGGGTCCCTGGCTTACTGCAACTAGGATACCAGCTACACTACACTGATGTGCCATGCATTTGGAGTTTGGATTGCCCGATGAGTGGGACTGGTCTGATACGCTAATAAAGAGGTCTTCCTTTATAATGGTGCAAGTGAGCAAAATACGCTGATGTCCCTCCCTAGTAGGCACTTTCTTATAGTGCAGGCTATTTCATTGCTGTGGGTCCCATTTTGGTTTTCTCAAGTCCCGGAAAGACTTGAAAAGTCCCGGAAAGAGACACCAAATAAAGCAGAAAAGATAATAAAAAAAGTATGTCAACAAAAGTTGGATGAAAAACTACTTTAACTGCATATTTATAGCTTATACAATAACAGCAATAACTTTTTGAAAGCAATTAGATGTGCACACTTAATCTGGTTTAAAGGCCCTACAAACAATGTGCATGTTCATCTAAACCAAATGTTTGCAACTGCATAGTTTGTACTTAATCCCAGAAGAGCATAGCATTATATATTTCACTTAGTCCCAAATTCTACTGTTTTATAGACCTTCTTGTTTTTCTTCATTTGACCTTTAGAATTGTGAAGCAATATTTTCTAGCAACATTCCACTGTCAGGTAGTGCCCTTTGCTGAATTCTGGATTGGTTTCAATATTCAGATGTCACTGCAACATGAGTAAAAAAAGTAAAAAGGCATCATGGAGTGGCAAATGCATATCAAGTAGTCAGCCAACATTATAAAATGTCTCATATCAGCACAGAGAAGTACTAAAATTAACAATCATTGTACAAGTTAAACCTATACAAAATTTAAATTAATCCCTCTCTTTCTCTCGGTCTATTCACTAAACTGAAAGTGCTTGTGAGCAACTCGCATACACTTGCCTGTAGGAAATATGAGTGTAAATTGCCTACAAGTTCATGTCTATTGATGTCTATGGGACCCATTCAAATGTGAAGAGGATGCAATGCAGCTACCAAACACTGTGGGAATAGAAGGGGAGAGATAAGTAGAAGGGATAGTGAAAAGGGGAGACATAATGATAAGTCGGTAAGATAAAGAGAAAAGGGAGATATAAAGTGAAATTAGATGAGAGAGAAAGAGAAATGGAAGAGATTAGATAAATAAAAAGAGGAGATATAATGAGAAAGGGGATCATAAGAAAGATGAGCGATAAAAGAGAAAAGGGAGAGCGAGTAAGAGGAAGGGCAAGAAAGAGGAGGAGAGAAAAAGAGGAGGAACGATATACAGAGAGAGAAGAGATTGGAAAAGGCTGAGATAAAGAGAAAGGAGAGAAGTAATTAAAAGAAAGGGGAGAAAAGAGAGAAAGGGGGCGAGAGATAAAGAGAAAGGTGGGACGATAAAGAAAACAAAGACATAAAAAGGGACGAGATAGAAAGGGAAGAGATAGAAAAGAGAGATAAGGAGAAGGAAGGGGAGATAAAAGGGGGATCAAAGAGAAGGAGGATACATAAAAAAAAGAGGAGAGATAAAGAGAAATGGGAGACACAGAAAATGAAGAGATAAAGGGAAAGAAGAGGAAAGCAAATGAGAGCTGAGATAAAGAGAAATGGAAGAGATCATGAGAAAGGAGAGGATCAAGAGGAGACCACTGTGGGTGCAATGTGAGTGTGGACTAAGTCCTGTGGATGCAAACTTGGCAATTCCTATGGGTGCAATCTGGGTGCTGGGGCAAGTCCTTATGTACGTATTATAGAGTTTAAACTGGACGTCTAAAGCACATAGACTCTGTTGCATATTTCACACAGGTTGCTGGAAACAAAAAATCAAAATTGTGTTAATTTAAAAAATATTTGCAAATATTTGTGTGTGTATGAATATTAATATATGTGCATCGACACTCCCAAGTGGACTCCACTGTCCTCCAATCTGCTGTGATGCTCTAGCCCCGGATCTTTTGGAGACCTAGCAACCCTCTGGTATACCTTATGCATTGACCAGTCTTGTGATTCACTGAGGTTCTTTATACAAGGTAGCAGTAGAAATTATATCACTTTAAGTAATTATACATCTGTGTATTTAATTGCCCAACTCACGTGAATGTCAAGCAAAAGAAGGGTTCTTTTGGCTTTGTAATAATGCATAATAAAATGTTATGAGCATCAGCTCAAAGTCAGACCTATGCATTGTATAGGAGTATCTAAGCTGTTCTTGCAAGAGAAACTTACCAGAGTTGTCCATTCATTATGTATAAGGGCTTTAATCATTTCAAACTCATTTTTTAGTGAATAAACAATTTGGTTTCCTTTGAATCGGCATAGTTGAAACAAAAATACCTTGCGTTGAAGGTGTTAGAACTCTAATTTACATTATGTTATACTACTGTAACATGTGAAGGGTATAACAATTCACTGCATATCATCCTTGTGAGTAAATTGATGGATATTTGGAAATCGTTAATGTGCCAGTAACACTCTACATTCCCTATAGCAGCAGCAAACAAAAGATGTTATTCTATAGCGTAATCGGGCACATGACTAGAATATGATATGGTCAAAATATTAATCAGTTCATTGATGCATTTTCTAATGGATCCAAATGCTTAAAGGACATCCATCACCTAAATAGTTTTTAGCATTATTTAGACATGGTCTATTGGGTAAGCACATTATCTATGCATTGTACAGGCAGACCTGTGAGGCTTAATAGAAGAAAGTATTTAAATTTATTGCATTTGAGCCATTTGCAACATAACTGTACACCTCCATATGTAAATTAAGCATTTTCTGAAGTACTATATATCATGTGTTTACTACACAAAGTTCTAAACGAGTCAGCACATGTGCACCCACCTTCCTGAAACTCAACTACAAAATGTATTTTTTAGTGTATATACCCTTTCCAAGAGCTGACCCTTGATAATATGGCATGGAATGGTTGTCTTGCTACTTAATTGATCCTGCTTTTGCTATCCTTGGGGTTTCCAGAAATAAAAAAAAACAACAATCTAATCTTTTTAAATCAATACAAAACATATTAAAAATGTAAATATAAAAAGCAATTCTACAGCAAAGGGGTAACACTGGTGATACATGGCCTGTTCAAACTATAGTATATTGCTGATGACTGTAGTTCATTTACCATATTACCCCAGAATTACTGCTAATACATAGTCAATCAGCATCATTATCGATCACATTTTTCCATTGTTATGTTTATTAGTAATTGCATTGAAGGGAAGGTGTGTTTAAAATATCACATGGCAGAATTAAAAACATAAAAGTAACACTTTTGTTATTGTCTGAAGTAACGCACATATATTTGTGTATAAGAAAAGAAATAGGAAAATAATGAGACACTGGACATCTTGAATATCTGTTGAAATATTCGTTGAGTATAATGTTATGCTTTCACTTTGCCCGACTGCTAGAAAGATGATGAACTATATCACAGACATATTGGTTCATTATAAGATTTGAAGGTTAAAGTACAATTATGCACCCACTGCTTTTTTATAAAATGTTTCCTTACAAAGCTTTGTTGTGACCTTTTAATGTTCTCATTGTAGGTTAAGTTCTTCAGTAGCACAACATAAATTAACTGGAGTTTCTTCTGATCCTTTCCATTTTTCTGTACCAGATTTCCTCTTATCTGAAAATCAGACATACATACACATGATTTGTCAGCAAACGTATTTATTAAAAAGTATAAATGCATCATTGTGAATTATTTAAATTGTGACAATTGGTTTTATGTGCTAGTTTTACATCTAACAGAAAGACATTTCCAAAACAAGCTGAAAAAGATATGACCCCCCCCCCCAAAAAAACCAAGTATTTTAAAGATTGAATGACTATTATTATTAGCATTATTTAGTTTTTCCATTTACCAACATGTTTTCAGGTTCCCCCAATCTAACATTTTACAATTTGGTCCATGGTGGGAAAGCTAGAAAAGGCCTGAAAAAGAGCCTAGAAAACAGATTGAGTAGAAGAGAAACAATGTTAACAAAAGTAAGGGAGAGGTATAACAGAGGAATATGAGACGATGGTGCCTAGGGCAGAGATGTAGACATAGAAGATGGAAGATGGGGAGACAGAGAGTTGGAAGAAAGCTCTAATTAAGCTCTAAGTGAGGAAAGAGGAATAGTGGTTAAACATACAAGCTTTGGTCTTTATGGTGTAAAATACCCTTTGTCATGAAGGGGGTTAACTGTGGCACTGTAAAAAGTGGTGCAGCACTAAATTAAAGTTGTGTTTGATGCCATACTGCTTCCTTAAGCTGCAAACGGGGGGGGGGGCTAATATATGAAAATAAATACATGGTTGGGAAAGAAATAAAAGATGGCTTCTAATCCAAACCAAATGTGTCGACCTCTGCATCAAGGCATTACAATATATTAAACTTCCCTCACCATTGTTTTTGCCATCATGGAGTTAGTCTCTCCTCTTTTGTAGTAAGCGCAAATGATAGCATTATCTTTAGCATTATGATAGCATTATCCATATATATCGCTATAATGCTTAGGAAAATCCATCACCATAGAGACCAAGACATTTACAGAAACCAATCTTTTATGAAATAATTGTTAATAATTGGAGCATCCTACCAGTCGAAGTAGAAGTAGCTAATACAATAAGAGAATTTAAACATGCATGGCCAAAGCAGGAATCTATCTTGAATATAAGAAATGCCCAAGACCAACTCATTAAGGTTGGACTCTTTACATCAGGAATAATTAGCAGACTCAATGGGATGAGGAGTTCATATATCGTATTTTAGTTTTTGGGAATAAAAGTTTTACTACTATTACTATTTACTGCCTCCCCCCCAGGTTAGGCCCCCATATTAAGAATTTTAACAAAAGATCATTCCATTTGTTAGTTCAGGTTAGATCGTTTTTTTTTTTTTTAGATCTTCTCTAAAATATGCAATATCCCGCTGAGCTCTACCTCTGTTCCGTAGAATTCAGGATTCAGAATCCTGCGGCCCTGATCGAGTTCTCTGGGTGCCGGCTGGAACATGTCGGGGTGTGAATTCTAGGTGCTGGGTGTGCAATGTGGGTGCTTGTTGGGGCATGTCTGGGGTATGAAATCTGGGTGCTCTGGTAAGACCTGTGGGTGCGGTGGGTGCAAAGTTGTTGTGTGGCAAGTAATATGGGTGCAATCAGGCACTGTAGGTGCAAGGAATGTGGGAGCAATAATGAAAGGAGGGCAGGAGAAATTGAGTGAAGGGGGCAGAACAAATAAATAAAAACAATGATTGTATTTTTTCAAAACCCTTTTTATTATCTGAAAACTATACCTTGCCACTACCTGTGACGGGTAAACGGGGGTGGAGGGGTTGGCGCCACGGGGGTGCAGTAATATTTCAACATGCAGTAATATTTTATAGTGTATTGAAAATGTTATAACACAAAAAAATGATTTTTTTTACACTGACCTCATTACACTGGCTTCACATCAATATGCAATCCACAATTTAGAATTTTAAAACAGCAAATTGAATCTTCTTTATATAATATATCCCAGGTCACTTACCTTTGTGTGTACCAGCAGTAATTTAATTTAACAAATGCCTAAGGCTTTCATTCTGTTTGTCTCCTTAGTTGCCTGAAAAATCTCCTGCAGTGTCATTTCTCTCAGTTCACCCTCCTAGCCAACTTCCATGTTAGTTTTTGCCCTCACATAGATGAAACTGGGAATAGAATAATATGTCACAATTTTGTTTGTGTTAATTGGAAATTTCTGTTTGTATTCTATTGATTTTTTTAACTCTAAAATCATGTTTTTAATTGTTTAGTTGGTTTATAAATTAGAATTTGAAATCATAAAGACAATGAAGTCAGGGCCGGCCTTTGGGGTGTGCGACCTGTGCGACCGCACAGGGCGCCAC
>VKOC01003145.1:0-10893 GCA_009364415.1 Spea multiplicata
TTATTGATCCCAAATATGTTTGGTTTTCAAATCAAGTATTCACAAAATGATTCCCGTAACTCTTGATGTAGTATTAATTTTATTTGTAAGCATTTACCTGCAAAATGAACAATTTACATAGAATTTTTGTAAAGGTAGGGGAAGAAACACATTTTCATGTAATATTTGTAGTGCCATGAATTCCAAACTCCCTTCTGCAACTTCCCAGACTACTGAACAAAAAAGTCTGAGTCACAAACTGGGCAGATTAACAATAGGGCAAATTGCCCCATGGCCTCTGTTAACAAGGGACCCCCTACTCGCTGTAGTGTAATTTATGTATTTGCCTGCACTACACAACAGGAATGCAGGGCCTGTAGTGCTAAATGTTGTGGGGGCCCTGGGGGGCCCAGTTGATGCAAGGAGTCCCATTTCTGCATCAGTGGTATTTGCGCATACCAGGGATGGCAGAATGCGCTTCCTACTTTGTCTTGTGAAAGGTATTGCTAGGTATGCACTGAATTCTTGCTTTGTTTTGTGTTCCTATTGGTCATTATTATTCTAGTTGATGTCCAGAAAAAAAGCTTTAAATTGCTTTAGAGTCTTATTTGAGTTCAAATGCAGAGCGGTCCCGCTGATTAAGCTCCCTGGTAAGCCTTATAGCCATGACAAATTAGATAGGACTCACCAAACGTGGGGTACTTTAAAGTAGCGACAGGCTACGCAATATATGGCCACATATTGAGACGGAATACCCAATATTTATACCTTACTCATTTGTTGAGTATGTGCAGTCATACGGTGCACTCAGTAAGAGCGGAAGCTGCGTGGCTCTCGGCTTGTAAGAAAAAGCAAGGCTCAGAGTCACAGTGCCAGGATCCCCAAGCCAGGAAGCCTCAGCTACAGGAAAATAGATACCCTGCAGCTACTGTAGAAGCTGGAATCTAAGTTTATGGAATGAAGGTGTTAAATTTGTGTGGTGATATCTCTGAAACTATGTGGTTGTGTAACCCATATCTGTGTACACATGTGTGCATGTATGTCTATGTATACCTTTTAAGTAATACAACGAAAGAAGTGGGTTTCTTAGCATCTATGACATGTAAAGATTTATGTCTGAATGATACTTGCTTACATTTCGATATTTGGTTGGCTGTTATAACTTGCAGTCTTATGGAAACAAAAACTTGTATGTCACTGTCTGTCTTCTTAAAAATGATTTCTGGAGATGCAACGTACTGTGCCTTTCCAATGCTACACTGAATTGTGGTGACTGTCTATTGGTTAGTGAACTTAGTGAATGGAAAATGTGGCACTCTCATAGGATGCAGCCCTTCGAACAAGTCAGTTTGTGAATTTCTGCCCTGTTATATGTGCCCCCGTCTGCTGTAAGTGCTATTATTGTGAAGTAAAAGCATTTAGGAGTTACAACTACTCAACCTCAATCAGTAGACCAAGCACACTCACAGAGTGTCTAGTGAGTGCTGAAGAGAGTAGCATATAAAATTACATTTAGCATCATTTGCTACAGAGTTCCAAAATTGCCTCTGATAGTAACATTAGCCCAAGCACTGTGCATCAGGAGCCTCACCAAATAGACTTCCATAGCCAAGCGCAGGGGTGTCCAACCTGCGGCCCTCCAGCTGCTGCAGGACTACATCCCCCATAATGCTCTTTCAGGGGCTGGCTGAGGAGTATAGGAGATGTAGTCCTGCAGCAGCTGGAGGGCCACAGGTTGGACACCCCATAGCCAAGCAGCTTTACACAAACCAAAGTTCAAGTTGGTAATGCCAAGCATGGGCTGGAGTGGAGTAAAGCACACCACCAGGCAGAATACCTTTACACTGGTAATCAGTCGTACTGTCACTCCCTAATCGTGAAACCTGAGTAGACTCTTACATCTTTCCTGTTTAATACAGAAGCCACATGCAAACATGGGTAAGGAATGAAAGTGACATATGTTGTCGTTGTGTGCATGTCCTAGTCTTAGATGTGTCCATATTGGCATGTATTTTCTCTTGTTTAATAACACAGGCAAGAATTGGAATACATGCAGTAAGATATACACAGAATGTGGCCAGCAGAGGGCTATAAATAAATCAAACTCATTTATTACCTCATGTGGGGCCTGTAATTGGGATTATAAGCAAAATGGTCCTGTTATGCATGCTTTGCATATATATATATATATATATGCTTTGCATATTTAAATAGCAAGTACACAAAACTGTATGAAAAAGGCTCATTTTTATTTAGCAAACTGAAGTACTGTTCAAAAGGAAAGTAGATTTGGTCATCAAAGGATAAACTAAGATAATTTACTAGACTTTTCTTGATGACAATACCAGGTGCAGATTTTGACTAAATGTAGTATTCTCACACATTTTGTATTGTGAAAACATCTACATATTTTGCTTCATGAGACCCATTCTCCTAGGACACAGAGTCTGTGGTACCCACTGTATATACAGGCAAAAAAGTATTTTCTGAATATTCATTCATGAGTTAACATTAAATCCAAAATCTAGACAGTATAGCAGAAGGTTGATGTAATCCTGGAACTACTGGATGAAGAGGATACTGAAGGCCATCACCACACAACACAATGCGACATACGGACTTTTTCGTTCACCTAAGGAAAGAAAAACAAAATAAATTGGGGTGAATGTGCCGCCAAATAATTAAAATATTAATAAATGTTTACTTTTAGGAAGCAAAATGTAGCCAACAAGAAAAAGGGAACTAATCCAAGGAGAAAAATGTTTTTGGTAACTGGAAAGCAGTTCCCGACATGCATTACATATATACATTTCACTTATGTAATAATGTTTATAACACTGACTGACATGCTTCCTAGAATACTATACCCCCGCATAGGGGGTATAAGGCATTTATGGGGGCAGATTGGTAAATAAAAGGAAATATTTTTTTCTCATTCATACGTTTTATTAAACATGTCAAAATAGTTTACAATAATAAATATTTACTAGTAAAACTTTTTTCCTATAGTCCGGTTAAAGTCTATATATTGAGGCCTTTTTTCCCTAAATTAATATTCACATTTTGCGGGATGTTGTTTTAAAATCAGGGGTCTTCTCAATAATCGCAGCAAATACGAGTTAATGATAAAAAGATAAAAGGTTTGACTTCTACAATCTAAAGAGAAAAATGTAAATAGTGGTGCAGGAGAATAATGTATTGTAGAAACTCATATTTAAGAGTCAAAGAGGTAAAGACGATAAAAGCGTCTGAAGCTCTTATTTCATAGTGCAAATGTGGTAAGTTTAAGGATCGAAGGTAAGGTAAGCTAGAAATGAAAAATAAACGGAAAAAAAAACCCCATATAAAAACAACAGGAGACGAGAACTGAAGAATTAGGAGTTACTAATGAATGAGATATAGTGGTAATTATAAACAGAAAATATGCCATTACGAATTACTGATGTGAATCCTGTGTAACAGTAAGTTACTGATGCAAATAATGTGCCAATTATGATAAAACCCAAAATATTTTTTGTATCATTTAATTTTCTACTTGTCTGCTTACTAATTGTTAAGATCTGTGTCTATCTCTGACAACTACAAGAGAACTCACGCAAATGGATTTCTTATACAAAGAATGTATAGAAAATAAGGTAGAGAAAAAGGAAATTGAAGAAGCAAATATCTGATACATTAGATTCCGCAAACTCAAATAAACTTGAAATGCAAAAAGAATAATTTATTTCGCCATCAATGAATGTCCACATGACACCTACCTATTCTTGCACATTTCCAAAAAATGCCAAGTAGTCTGCAATAAATTAAAAACAATTAAAAGGTTTTATGTTTAACTTGTCAGTTTAAATATGGAAACACTGAAAAGTCACTTGAAATATAATACTCTAGGTTTCATTATTTATTTAAAAAAACCTAAGTATGTTGCATACCAAGCAAAATAGGCTGGATTCAATGACATTTAAATGCAAGGTCAAAATGGACATTTTATCCAATGAAAAAATATTCTATAGATACAGCAGTCTTGATTTTATTTATACAAAGATATAATAATTTAATGTTTCCCTTGTGATTCCTTGCAAAACTCATCTGCCAAACATAGATGTCTAAAGAACGCAGTGTAATTTCTTTCTACTTTTGGGTGCTGGACAGAAGGTTGGTAACACAATGTTCTGAGTAGGGTGGAAAACAGGAATACTGTTGGGGAGCAATTCTGGAGGTAAGTGCGCTACTACTCTGTCAGCCAAAATGACAAGAACGGAGGGCTTGTAGCTCACAAAATCACATGGCAGAACTATTGATCGCCACATTCAACACGAGGAGATGAAGGGAGGAACCTGTGAGTAGCTCAATTGGAGGCAATGTAAGATGTCTCAAAACCAGAGTTAAATCCCAAGGAGGTACATGGTTCTGAACTTGAGGCCTATGTCTGGCTAATGCAGACATGAAATGCCAGACCAGAGAATGAGAGGTCAAATTGACGTCAAGAAAGCTTCTCGTTACCCCTTGACGATTCAGGTGTGTTCCTTGTGCAATAATCTTTTTTATTCCAAGTACTTATACTTTGAGGAAGCTTTCCTAGAAAGACCCTAAAGAATCTAGAAGTTTGATGTATCTATATATGGAATATTTAGAAATTTTATCTATGTTATTTCTATATGTGTTATTTTTTGTTTTTTTTCTTGTTGGTTGTTATATGTATATGTATCTACGAGGTATACTTATTGTCTTTTGTCTTTAAAGAAAATTGATAATAAAGACTATTAAAAAAAAAAAAAAAAAAAAAAGAATCTAGAAGTTGGCACATGAGAAAACAAGCCATTTAAACGGTGCGCATGAAGTCACAATCTCGCGAAATGAAGCTCCTCCACCTGGAGGAGGAGGAACTACATCATACTTATTAGTGATGTCGAGGATCACAAGGGAAAACTAGAATTGATAACTAAAAAATAAATAATTTTTCAATCTTATTCTATTAATACAAAAAAAGTAAAATAATTTGCTATAAATCATACTGAACATGTGAAAATCAAATACATATCTCTTGACTTACCCAGTTTTATTTTTGTCAAGTAGCTGTGGAAATATAGATCGGATGTATGCACAGGTACATATTAGCAGGAGAATGACTGTTAACAGACTCTGGAAGTTAAAAATGGCAGACTGAAAAGAGAAAGAGATTAAATGAATAGCAAGAATTGGTTGTAACGCGGTGCAAGACATGTACTGTAAGATATTACTTTATTTGACATACCATTGGTCAAGAGGACACAAAACATAAGATCAATAAACACACAAAAGGTGTTATTCCATGCAGATAAAACATTCACTCTCTGATATGTTAACCAAACATTAGTATATTCTGTCATTTTAGTTCCAATGTTTAACATTACTTGTAATGATGCATCTTATGCTGCATTTAGTATTACATTTAGCAGATTAGGTGGAACAACATATGCTGGTAACACCAACACAGTAAAGGACACACAAAGAGATGATGAGGATGAGGCATTTATTTGTTAAAAAACAAAAGGTTCTATCATATTATGCTTTTCAATACAGCATCATTTAGGGTGCGGAATACCAGAAAGTGAAGCCCTGCTTATCATCCACCATGTCAATTTGGTTCCTAAGATTACGTGATGCACATAATATGTTGGAACGTGGTACTGACAGTATATATACTTTGCAAAAACAGTCACCGGCAATCAAACTTTACTGAGCAGAACGAAAATCATTGGTTGATTTTTTTTTTCTTTTTACAGTCAAAAGGAATCCTATAATTACAAGATACCACTTGGGATAACTCAGACCATATAGATAAAAATATTCAACAAATTCACAGACACACAGCTAATACAACTGCTTGAAAATATATTCAACCCAGAAAAGTTTTACAATTTCTATAAGCTCGTTTCTGAGAGAAAGAAGCCGAGCTTACTGCCAATTATAAATTTATAAAATTATTTTGTAGAATATAAAGAACCGACAGCAAGCAAAAACAGACTCTCTTTTTCAAGAACATCAAAGTCTTTGCTAAATCAATCATTGGCGGCCATTAGATCAGAAGCTCAATGTTAACCATTATAAGTGGAAGAACATGCATGGTTTGCTTAAGACTTGGATGGCAAGACCTTCCTTCACCTAAATGTGTATGCTTACTTGTTAATGACCTACTAGTCTGAAAAATAGATACAAGTTGAAATGATATAAATGGGATGGATGTATGATAGTTTTTCTGTAATGCAACCCTTTGCACGCGAGGACTGCCAACATGATTATTTTGTGGTGTGGTGGTGGTGATGACAAAGTAATAAGCTAAAGGGTAGATAAAAACTATTGTTACCTTCAAAAGGATACTGACATTGAAGAGAGGGCTAGACTATGTCGGATCATTTCTAGAAGGATTTTGCATCACTCTTGCATTGTAGAACAAGCTATTTCTGCATGTTAACATAATCAGCTAATCCTGTTTCACCATGTAGGTGGATATTCAGTACCATACTGACATGAGATGCGAGGGTTAACACGAGACAATTTAGAAAGCATGTAGGAGCCTAATCATGTTAATTTTGGTGTAATAAATAAAAGAGGCACTTCAGCCATCATATGCACATAAACACGTTCTGCAGAATCAATAGCCCCCCCCCCATGCATTTGTCCCTTTCCCCATCCTCCAGCACTGGCCTTGGTGAATGCCGCGTGCAGGAGTCCGGAGTGAGCATGTGCGGAAAGTCATCCCATTGATTTCAAAAGGTGCACTTTCCTGCCAATGATTGAGAAGCAGCCAATCAGTGGCAAGAAGTATCAGAGGAAAAGAGCAGCCTTTGCGGCAGGAAAGTGCTTTATTTTGGCAGAATACATATTAAAGTACTCCGTCAATTAATATGCGTTCTTTTTAGTAGAGGTGTCTATTATGTGGAACTAGTTAAAATGCCTGTTCAGGATTAGCTTTCTGTTAGGAAATGGCTAAAGGTCTCAATTTAAATACATCCTGTAACTGTCCTGTGACTTACAGGCAGACTGCGCCATTACAGCAAGAACACCTTTTTTATCTGAATGGATCGGGGGAGGGGGGGTGGTGGATCACTTTCATTTTGACTTTGTTTGACCTCTTCAATGCTGCATGGGCAACTTAAAATTGAACTTAACCATTTGATATGCTCTAAAGACAAAACATCAGGTTTCCCTCAGGCACTGGTTGGAAGGACGTCAAAGCAACCGATACCACCGCGCTGCTGCCACAAGCATCCTTGCAGGTCATAACCTTGTGTCTTATCTGATTAAAATGAAATAAATATTTGGCTTGGATCTTTATGCCTGACCAGGATTGGCAGATGTACCTATCAACACCAAGTTAGACAAGTTGCAAAGGAATGTATATACGTTGCTTAACAAAAGGGCTTTTCAGAATTTCTTTTTTTATTAAAGCATAACACAAAGCGTTACATGGCAAAGGGTTCATTGAGGCTGCTCAGTTTGACAGATTACGATTCCAGGGGATTAAAGAGAAGAATTATTAACCTCCATAGCCATAGTACAGGGCTGTCCAGGTTTTTTTTCCTGCAGTGGGCCACTTCATCAGAAATATATATGTGCGTGGGCCGCACATTTTTCACTGAGAGAAAATATGGCCTTTAATAAAATATGCAGATTGAAATTAAGTAAATAACACAAGACCTTTACTTTTCCTCCCACTGATTTCTGGGCCTAGAAGGTTTTCTCCCCTGAAGTGACTACACATTCAGGAGGGCGTTTTATCACCGGATAAGTAAAAATTAAATAGTTCTATTTATTCCTACAGAAAGTAAAGAGCCAGGAAACAGATGACCAAATATACACACACCAGGACAGGCTCTGCCACACGGACACACCAGGACAGGCTCTGCCACACCGACACGCACACACACCAGAACAGGTTCTGCCACACCGACTTCCTTAGTACTGATTTATGTGATGCCCCCAGCCAGCACCCCTCATGCCCTTGCATCCCCCCCTTTAGTATCATGTCAGCCCTGGCACCCAGATTGCATCCACAGGACCTAATCAATCATAGGACATGCCCTATTTGCCTCCAAACAGCCTCCCTGTGGCATCATGGCCTCAAACAGCCTCTCTGTGCCATGCTCCAAACCACTAACACATCCATGCTATCACACACATATTCATTTACTCATCCACATTCATTCACTCATTTACAAATACTCATTCAGGCATACATTCATTCACTCATTCTTTCCCTCAATCATGCATACGCGTTCATACACCTCCCCCCACCCACCTACTTACTGCAGCTCTCTTGGTGCTGCTCGCAGACTTCCACAGTGGCCGCTGCTTCCCTCTGCATTGTTCGCACTCTGTGCCGCACAGGGGAAGCACGAATGGAGTCATGTGATGTGACGTGAATTCTCGTGACTCCGCTGGGTTCCTGCTTCCCCTGGAGGTACAAAAGACTACTTGCACAGTGTGTGCGAGCAACGTACAGGTGAGCAGCAGGGTCCTAGCGATTGAGGTTGCCCAGGCTGCAGATCTCATGCGGGCCGCACCTTGAGGTCCGGCGGCCCGCACATAGGACGCCCCTGCCATAGTATAAGCATTCCACATCTTGTAAACCAGAGGAAGCTTACGATAAATAAGTGCCCACCCGTGCCTATTCAAAGGAAACGCGTTGGCTGAAAAGAGCTATGATTTATATAGTGCCATATAAACCAGCGCTCTGTATGAGGAGTAAAACTTGTTTGTCTATGCTGTCATACAAACCTGGTTTCGGAGTTATACAAAAAGTGCTATTTTTCAGCTTGTATCTCACACGTATATATAACGATTATCATTTTGATAGCTTTGAGGTACCTACTAAATTGTGACTGGGAAGTGCCATGCCGCCCGCCCCCCCCAAAAACAAAACAAAAAACCAACAATGACAGTATGTGATTTCCAGTCATCCTGATACAAGATGGGTTAGGATTAATAAAAATCAGATCGGACTTTGTGTATTTATGTATATATTTGTGTTAAGCTCAGTGACAACAGGATATGAGGGTGTTTTATATCCTAATTTCCACTATGTAAGGGGGGAGATATGGGTTCTCCAAGTGCTCCTAATATTTAAGATATCTTGTCCTTTTTTCCCCCTTTGTCCCTAGCAACACCTACTACTAGCACAAGCTAAATAATAAATACTAGAAGTATCTGTTCAAAAGGCCAACTTCCATCTTAGGGAGAGATACCGAGTTAATACAATATACGTTTCCCTGGCTAACAAGCTAATCTTCTGAAGCAGTCTCAAGCTGCTCACTTCCTGAGGCTTCAAAAATTATCTAGCATAACATATGTTATCTCTCATTTTTCCTATCATTCTTCTTCTAGCTTCTTTGCTCAACTCAGAAGATCTTCGTCCACTTGAGATTTTAATGTTTGTGTTCAGGAAGTACCTACATTCTTATCATGAGAAAAGTCAGTGCAAAGCAACAGTCCAAGGTGTCAGTAGACGCTCGGATACAGTGGCTTCTGCCATAAAACCGTAACACGAAAACATTCCGATAATCTTTTCCCGTAGGATCCCACAATCTCAGCATCATTACGTTGTTGGGTATAGCACAAAAACAATAACTACGTACCAACTTTATATGTCAAGTACACCCACCAGCAATTTAAGACAATAGTCAACCCCCCTCAAAAAAATAAAGAAGCAGCTGAGATTAACCTATAGGCCATTTTCTGACAACAAGAGATTCTTTAGGCAATACATATACTTCTGGGCACAGTTATATAACAAGACCAGTGTATCTGCCGACAATGAAATAGTTAACGTTTACTACATGTCCATGTTGCGCAAGAATAAAGGAAGATCAATGGATACCAGGAGAGAATTTATTTGCCAGACAGGTAGTTCCAAAAGATTTTCACTGCTTGGAAACAAGCAGGAATTCAGTGTCAATACATATAGTCTTTGGTGATGAGGACAGCGTGGTGACTTTTTATAGACATTCAGTATACCGATCAAGAAGACAGCATCGAACGCCTGCTTAATACATCCAATAACTAATAAAGTAACGTACAGCTGTAAGATTAGATTTCCTTTAAGCCTATCAGGACAAAAGAGCTATCTGCTGTATGTCAGTTCTACAGAAATAATATCAGCGCTTGACAAACTTGTGTCTAAGTTAAGACCCGGACAAACAGGTCTGTAAGCCTGCTTGATGTTTATTAGGAGCAAGAAATATACACCCAGAGTGGGAAATACAAAATAGCACAATATGTTAGGAGCCCACCAAGATTGTTGTATGACTGTGTATATATACAATTAATTCTACCCTTTAGAACGATATGCCAAAATAGACTCCACTGCAGATTAAAAACTGGACACACTAGCAAAAATGATTTTTTTTAATTTTCAGACCACATGCTGGAGCGGGAAAGGAAAGAAGATATTCTGTTGTTTTACATTCCCCGAATGGGTCAACAACAGATGTACAAGCTTGCATTGTGCATCTTGTCATCACGACCAATTAAACAACTGAAAGATGACAAGGATCGAGTATTTATGGTACCTTTGGGCAACAACTTCCACGGTGAACACAAAAAGAAAAAAGTGAAAAGGAGTGCCAAGGGAAACCTGACCATGTTAATGGATTTACAGGTCTTCAGGTTAGAGAGTATGCATTTTCCAACAACAATATTTTGCCTACAAAGAGTAATTGGAAAAGCCACTGGTGGTAGAACTCATTCCAAAGTCCATATTTGCTTGATTATAAGATGAGGTTTTTTTCAGAGCAAATGCTCTGAAAAATACCCGTCTTCTAATCGAGGTCGTCTTCTAATCAGACCTCAATTAGGTTGCCAGGCTGCTTACCGGTACTTTGGTCGCGAGCACCATCTCTTCTGCTAGAAGCAGGAGAACAGGAAGCTGTAATTCTG